>QKWP01000614.1:0-23719 GCA_003550325.1 Gigaspora rosea
AAAAATAAATTAATAGAATCTGTTAAATATCTTTGCATAATATATAATATCATAAAAATATCGTTATATATCATTGCCTATCTGTCTAAATTAAAGATTAATAGAGATAATTAATAAAATCAGTAAAATATCTTCTATTAATATATAATCAGAAATATATCAGAAAACGAAAATAGAAAAATAAATCAATCAACCAAATGTCGGCTTAAATTTAGTTTAAAAAAATAAATTAATAGAATCAGTAATATATCATTAAGAAGTATATAATATCACTAATTTATCGTTATATATCAACATAAAATAATAAAATATCAGCATAAATTTTGATTATAATTAGCAGTTTAACTACTCAGTATTATATCTTCTTATAATGTAGTTGTTCATTAGAATATCAGTTTATATCGTAAGCTGATATTTAGTTGTTATATCAACTATAATAATATCAGCCTTTTTTTGGTTTTTATTTTAAAAAATTAATATGTCAACAAGATATCGGATAGCAGATATTTATATGGTTATATTAATTAGCCAAATATCTTTTACCTGATTTTATAATGTTTGGTTTGTTACATATTGCCTATAATTTTCTCAATATTGGCCTATCATATTAAAAAATTTTGACCAGTGTATATAAACAACTTAAATTGTACAATGACAAATACATATAAATTACATGCAAGAATAGAAGCTCAGGCTAATTTATCTGTGATCTAAACCTGTTAGAGTGGTCAAGACTCATCTAAATATAATTAAATTTTACAGTAAACGATTTTGATAAAAAATAAAAATACCTAAAAAGACTCTTATCAAATTTTTTCTAAACTTACAAAAACCAAAATAAATGAATCACAAAAATTCTTAAAGCTTTTTGTTCATCCAAGCAAGCAATATATTATAGAAACTCATTAGAATCAATTCAACTTGATTACTGAATAATTAATATTAAAAATTGATTTATAGTAACTGATATTGAACCTTTGTCTTGGACAATATGGGGCGCAGGCAATAGAAACAGCCCATTTTTACAAATTTTTTGAAATCGAGTTTTTATTAGATTTATATAAATTTTGACGTGGTTGACATTTTTTAATTAAAAATGAAAGTCGATTTGCATAATAAAAAATCAAGATAATGTTAAAAAAAATTACATGAGGCTGCATAGAGCCAACACATCGCGATATTACCCAATAGTCACATGTTACATTTAACCAATCAAAATCATGAAATTTGATTAATCCCAGATCAGTCTGAAAATCAAAACAAATGATTAAACTTAATTATCTCAAAATAAAATATATGTAAAAATGGGCTGTTTCTATTGCCTGCGCCCCATATTATCAATAGTTTCAGCAGTATCATTAATAGTGTACCACCTCCATAATCAACCTGACCTAATTGATTCAAGTTTGTTAATAATGATGCTACATATCTCGATAATCTTGGCATGTAAAAAATTTTGGATATGCAGAGTCAGAACAAGAACAAAAAAAAGTTCACATCCCGCTTCATTGGGTTCATTGTAACGAATTTGAAGCTCTTTACCTTTCTATCAGATTGATGTAATGGAAATGGACCTGGTAGATTAATGTTTTATTAGATTTAACAGATTATTGATTTTGGAAGATCAATAGGTTCAATAGTATATATTTAAGAATACTGTTTCTGATGGATAAAAAAAATTGATTTATATACTGTTCTCGATAGAATTCTTAAAGGAATTTAGTATTAGTTAATTTTTTTTAGTTTTATTGCATATTGATCTTTCAATTAGATTGGGCAGCAATAATAAAACCACCATGTCTTTACGCCATGGATTTATTCAATAGAATATAGTGTAGTTTTTAGAATTCTATCAAGAAATGGTAAGTAAATCATTTTTTCTACCCATCAAGAATAGTGCCAATAATCTATCAGGAATAGTATTTTTGCTCAGAGATTAGTTGCTATGAAAATTTGTATTATGGTTTTAAATTTTACATATATTATAGAATCATATTATAATGATACTACTATGAAACTATTATTTAGATTGGTATAACAGAAATGGAGTTGTAGTATTTGATGTTTTACTGAATAATGTCTGCTATAAAATTATTGGGTGTATTTTGGCAATTTTTGTCAATATCTACTATATAATACTTGACACCAATTAGCAATTCAAAAGGATTATTGACCTGGTAAATTAATATTTTACCAAATTTGACAGGTTATCAATTTTGGAAGGTTCAATAGTATATATTTTATTTAACAACCAGAGGCTGTAAGAATACTATTCCTGATAGATGAAAAAAAATTGATTCATGCACCATTCTTGATAGAATTCTTAAAAAACTTAGTGTAAGTTTTAATATTTTGAATTTTATTACATATTGATCTCAATTAGATTAGGCAGCAATAATGAGGCTACCATGTCTTTAAGTTATGAATTTATTCAATAGTATATATATTGCAGTACTATGCGATACCTGTGTGACTAGTGATCAGGTACACACATGTTGATAGAATGTATTGATCAAATATCATTATATAATTGAAAGTAAGAGATCATGATTGCATGAGTGATGAGTATATTATGATGCAAGTGTATTGTAGCAGATTATAATAAAATCCAGATTAAAATGAAATTATAGTATAAAATCTTAAAAACCAAATTTTTTGGAGTGCATTTTTTAGGGTTAGGGGTTTAGAGTTAGGGTTAGTTTTAAAAAAATTTATAATAAACAAGTATTAGTGGGTTTTAGAAGGCTAGCAGGTTAAGTAAAAAATGTAGATTTCATTTTAAATTATAATCTGTGACATGTTTTTTAATTACAGTAATAAATAAGGCATCGATCCTAAAGGGAAAGAGCCTAGCTTCTCTTCTGTTAATAAGTAACTTTGTGTTAACAAACTTGTGAGCTCGCATATTTCTTAGTGAATAAACTTATCAGTGTGTGAAGTATCTAATAGGTAGTAGTACCTGAACGATACGTTAGTCATCGTACTGCCAAGCGAGTGAACTTTGGTAGTAAATCCCATGAATACAAGGTAGTCTAAGTGACTACGTGACAATATAGTATAGCTTTCAGAATCTTATCAAAAAATGGTATATAAGTCATTTTTTTCTAGCCCATTAAAACAGTGCTGATGGTCCATAAGAAAAGGTATTTTTGCTTAGAAATATGTTAATAAAAATTTTATTATAGTTTCAAATTTATATATATTATAGATCATATCTTTTTATATTATAATAATAATGCTATAAACCTATGAAATTTTGTCAGTGCCAGTAAATGATTTTTTTGTTATGATAAGTTTGAATCTAGAAAGTGTGTTATTCTTATAGTTGAAGATGTTATATAGAATTGATACAGTAGGTTGTAAATTTAAAACCTTGTTTATAATAATCTTTAATTTGTTGAAGTCTGGCTAATTTTTCTTAAAAAATGACTTCTTTTTCCGTAATTTTTGGTAAATCAAACAGAGAAATGCTAATTTCTGATTGGGTAATCTTTAGTTTTAACTCATTCAAGAACTTTATCATTCCTTCTCGACTAACTATGTTGGTGAAAAATAATAATTTCCTTTTTTTTATACAGTGTCATGATGGTAAAAAATTTCTTCATAAAATTGTTAATAAAATTGAATGCTTTACGATCAATATATCCCATTTGAGTTTTAATACTCAACCTATTTCTGGTTCTTTTACATCAATTTAAAAATTCACAATATATATAAACAAAGTTAACTCCTAATAGTGATAGTTATTATTCTTGTTGTTCAATCGACCAAAATTTTGTATTGTTTATCAAATTGATAATGACCAATAGGATAATAATATAGCATTTACAGGTGAACTCCTATGTAAACATTTAGCAAATGAATGTTCAGATGTTTTTAAAAGTATAATAGCTAAATAATTGAATGTAGAATTTTTCATTTCTATTCATCTTGCAAAATTTTTGCTTATAGACCAACCCCATAACTGATAATGAATTTGTTAAATTTTTTCATGTTTTCTTGAATCAACACTTATTACAACTGAATTTTCTAATCTTACTGCTTTCATATAATATTCAAAAGCCTTTTTTTGTCTTTTTTATACTAATGCCATATTGATAATTATAACCAAGTATACAAAGTTGTTTAAAGACCATTCTTTTAAAGAAGGAAACTTGATAATTATAACCAAGTGTATGAAGTTGTTTAAAGACCATCTTTTTTAAAGAAAAAATGCCACACTAAATAAAATACCAACTTTAATAGTCTGGAACATAGTGCAAGTTCAGTAGCTTCAATATAACAAAAATATTTATTGGCTTCTCAGAAAGAAATAGCAAAGTATTAATTTTATAGGGATTAGAAAAGCCTGAATTCTTAATATAAAGCAACTTTAAAAGCATTTTTTGTAAGATTTAAAAATCGATACCATATAAGCGTGAAATAATGCCCAAGGGCATTAATTCAAAAATTAAACACCCCTAAAATAGCATATGTATCTTCAAATTAACACCCATGGGCGTCCTGAATTAATGTGCATCTCTATAAATAAATAAAAAAAGACAAATAAGTAAAAGAATGGGTTTGATATTACTGTAAATAAATCTATTTTTTGAATTAAAGTTGTTTTTCAGATTGAGACGATTCTAATGGTAGTAAAATCATCAAAAATAATCCAGTTGTTCATCCGCAATACCTCTTTAAAGTTTTGTAACGTTTGTTTATCTTTGTTTACAGATTATGTAAACAAAGGTAAACAAAATTGCAAAATTTGAAGTAATACAGTGGACTACTTTTGATGATTTTATCCCCATTAGAATCATCTCAACCTGAAGAACAACTTTTGTTAAAGTCAAAAAATAGACTTCTTAATATCAAACCAGTTCCAGGCACTTTTTTATTTTTATTACTATTTATTATAGTTAATTTAATTCTTGTATTGAAATAACATGCATGCATGTACTCAAAATAATGTGCAAGTCAATTAATTAATGTGCAGGTGGGCATTATTTCGTGCTTGTATGGTAGTTAATTTTTATTATATAAATTCAAGTATTAAATTGGTTAATTGTCATGTGTCAAATTTAAAAATTAACAAAGCATATGAATTTTGTAGAATTGCTATGGCAACAAGTTACTATGAACTAATGCTCTAAAAATAAAAAAAAATAAAATAAAAAAATTTAAATAAAAAAATTAAAAATAAAAAAATAAAAATAAAAAAATAAAAAGAATAAAAAGAATAAAGGCTAATACAATAAAAAATAAATAAAAAAATATATCTAATTGTAACAAAATATTATATATTTATTTGTAACAACTTATTTAGTACAACCAATAAAAATAAACACTATTTTTTTTGTTGTTAAGATGAGGTTTGCCTTTATCTTTATTAATAAAATATGTAAGATTCCTTATGGAGTTTCTCAAATTACAAATTATTATACAAGAGTTAAGACTTAGACAATAGATAAATTAATTCTATCTAAATTATTTGCAACCTAGAGTGGTTAAAACTCACCTTGAAGAATTGAGTTAATAGAAGAGCTATATTTGATCCAATTATATAACCAAATATCAATTTTTCTAAGTGCTAGCCCAAGAGGTAAGCAGGTATTCAGGTATTAGTATTGTTCTCATGTAATTGGTCTGGTAGGCCACATATACAATTATTAGTATATAGAGCTCTATTGCAAGAAAATGTATGTAAAGGTTTAGTGGATATAGAGTGAGAAGGTTGTTGTAGTAAGTTTTGTAAAGATTTCCAGTATGCAAGTTTTGTACAATATGGTTTCCATATCTGTTTATAAGTTTTTTGTGAATAAGTAGGTGAAGTTTAATAATAATATTAGATACATTTTTATAAGAGGTATATTGAAATAGGACCCTGAAATATACATAGATAGGTAAGGTGACTTTTAAATTTTTTATTAAGTGCTGTACGCAAGACTTTTTTATAAGATCAGAATGCAAATTTTATACCTTACAATAAAAAAATTAAAAAAATACACAAAATAAAATTCTAACCTTGATTATAGTATAAAATTTTATATAAGCTATAGCGATATATAAAATTATAATTTTTAGTAGTATATTGTTTTTTAAAAAATTCTCACGCATATAAACTTGCGCATTAAAATTCAAATACATCGGGAAAGTTTTTTTAATGCAGCCCTATACAGCACAGATCCGCAATCGTTGAAGAAATTTTTATTTTTTTGCAAAGATCTCTAAGTATATACAAATCTGCAAAAATATCTATAGTACAGAACTGCGAAGATTTTTAAAAATATAAATTTTGTGCATAACTTAGTTAATTATATTTTTATATAATATAATATATATCAAAACATGCAATTTTCACTGGCCTATTATAAAATTTTACAAAAATAATATATTTTTATTAAAAAAAAAAACTACAAAAACATATTACTAGAGATACTACAAAACACCTTAGAGACATTACACAAATACCATAAAGACATACACAATAGAAACACTATACAAATGTCATAGAGACACACCACTACAAACGTTATAGAGACCACTACACAACTATAAAAATACTACAATCGTCGAAAAGATACCACAAACGCCATAAAGCATCACCGTAGAAACACTACACAATGCTGTAATGACACCACGCAATTGCCGTAGACACTACAAATGCCATAGAATCGTCGTAGACACTACAACTGCCGTCAACGCATAGAGACAAATGTAATAACTGACAAAAAACCTAGTGTAATTTCAACTAAAAACGATGAACCTACGAAAAAACACAAGAAAAATGACGAAAATAAAAAAACCTACTGAATTACTAACACGACGAGAAATTCACCCTAATCTTAAAAGATCCCAACTGTAATCTCCACTACCCGACACCAACGACGAAGTCGCATCTTCTGGAATGTTCAACTAACGATGCGAAAGAAAAGTTGATCCCAAAGAACGACATTGCCGAAACAGGAGTACTAAAACCGATGATTTCGACACCAACTACTAATGAAAGAAAGTTCAGGTAAATACTATAAATAAAAAAAAACAAGAGAAAAAAAAAGCTACTTATCTTATCCCAGTTTAGTGAGGCGAAAATGATCTAGATCTAGATCTAGTGGACAATCCTATTATAAATAAATAAAAATAAAAAATTTATGTAAAATAAAAATAAATCAAATAAAAAAAATTATAAACGAAAAAAATAATTAAAAAAAAATAAATTAATAATTAAAAAAATAATGAAATAAAATAAGTAAAAAATAAAATAAACGAAAAAAAATAAAATAAAATAATAAATAAAAAAAAGAAAAAAAAACTAAAATAAAAAAAAATAAAAATCGGTAAAAAAAAACGAAAATTAAATAAATAAATAAAATATAAATAAAATATAAATCTAAAAAAAAATAAAATAAATAAAATAAAAAAAAATCAAACTGATAATAATAAGCAAAAAAAAAAAAAAAAAGAAAAGATTCGAAAAAAATTTTAATATTTAATTAATAAAATATTTTTAAAATTATGCGATGTTTAAAAAAAAGGAACGTTTAAATAAAAAAAAATAAATAAATTAAAAAAAAACAATTAAAAATAAAAAAATACGTAATATTATTAAAAAAAGAAAAAAAATTTAAAATTTTTATAAAAAAATAAAAAAATACGTAATTTAAATTTAAAAAAAAAAAAGAAAAAAAAATATTTTAAAAAAAAATCAAAAAAATAAAAAATAAAAAAAAATCATTAAAATTATAAAAAAAAACATTAAAATTATAAAAAAAAAAACAAAAAAAGAAAATTTAAAAAAAACGAAAGCAATATTAGATTAGAGATTGGACCCGGTAAAAAAAAAAGCAATATTAGATTAGGAATGGACCCAGGTAGAAAATATTATTATATCACCACTTGAGATATATAATAATTTACCTGAGTGGAGATTTTCTCAGGTCCCAATCTTTATATTGATATTTTTAAACCCCCCCCGATATTATTAAAATAAAAAAAAATAAGTAAATAAAAAAAAAAACGTGTTTTATTGCTTTATTTATTTGTTTATTTGATTTTTATTTTGAAATACTGCCCATGCGTGTACTTAAAAAAATAAAGTGGCTTAGGTCAAAACAAAGGGGTAGCTTATTGTCAAACCAAATTTATACCAAAAATACGAAATTAAACTTTTACATGTAGAATTTTGATATACAAATACGCAATTTAAATTCTAACCTTTTTAATAATTTATTAAAATAATACGCAAATTTAAATCTTACTTCATTTAATTTGTCTATGATGGCGACGCATTCTCTGACCTGACCTATCTATGTATATTTCGGGGTCCTATTGAAATACAATCTTAATTAGTGATATAAGAATAAAGCCTTGAATTGTAGTATAGAAGGTTGTAGTATTAAAAGGTGTAGATTGTATAGGAGAAAGGCAGTAGTATACTATAAGATTGTTATGTAGTTGCTATAGGTTAGTAGATAATATGTCTGATAAGTCTGAGAAGAAAAAATTTTTGATTGTGTTTTGGATAATATTTAATATATTATTAGAGTTTGGGAAAGTAGTCAGTAAAGTTGGTGATTTGTTTGATTACATGTTATACAAGTTGGGTGTATATGAAGAAAAGGGCTTGTAAAAAGAAAATACAAAAGAGTAAAAAGCATATAATTTTTGAGAACAAAGTTGGAAGTTAGTCTAGTTATAAATATACTTGTGGTTATGATTAAAATATAACCAAGTTGCATTCTAGTCAATTTGTTGAAAAAGAGGAATAATTTGTTTAGTTCTGTGTTGAGAGAACCACATAGCAATAGTATGTGCTTTACAGATATTTTTTATAGCACAATGTGTTAGTTGTTCAATATTATGTTTTTTGTAAATAAAGTGAAAGAGGATTGTAAATATTATAGGGCTAAAATTCTAGAATAGGTGAAAAAAATAGTTTTTTGCAAGTTTATTAGCTTTATTGTTGTATTCATTATTGCTATGTGTTTGTACTTTGTGTAGTGTAATGTTAAATGAATATAATTTGCTAAGGTTAAGAAGGGTATACCAAATAGGCCAGTAATTGTATAAATATAATTTGTTGTAAATATAAAATAAGTGTATTGTACTTTAATATAATAGATTGGAAATTAGTATATATATCTATATTACTGTTCAACTAATTGCAAATAGTATAGCAATTAGTTCAGCTTTGTATAAAAATGGCATGTTTTGAATTTGTGCAAAGAATGAATAAACATATGGTTATTAAAAACTTAAATTCATGCAATTTCCATAGAGCATCTTGGGTTAAAGATATTATAACAGAACTATTAGTATAGAAACAAAAATTTGAAAGTATGGAATTAGATTCTGCTATAGATTGAAGTTTTGTAGTAGCTAAAGAAGTTAGAAAAATATCTAAAATAGGGATGTTGTATATTATAATTTGGAGTAGAGGAGAGGTATTAATAAAGTGGCAAGATGCAATAAAATATAATGAACCAAGATAATTAGCATTGAGTTAGAGTTTGTTTGTAAGTTGAGTATAGATTTTCTATCAAAAAATTTGGTGAATAGAGTAGCTGATATATTTAAAGTACAGGTATTCTGAATTCTATTTGAATTAAGAAAGTATTTTGAGCAGTGGGTGCAATATATATCAGATGTAGAATAAAGTGATATAATACTATAGTATTTTTGTATATTCCAATATGTTATAGAAATAGTATTAGTAGTATAGTAAATTATTGAGTTTTTCTAATCATAATTTCTTGCTCAAGATAGAAAATAAGCCATGGTTTGGATTTAGAATTAAAGTGATCATTTGAAATAAAAGTGAATTAATATATTATTAAAGAGTTGTAAAGAAGGGCAAATACACCAAGTAGTAGTATTGAAAAGGATTTTGTTTTTTTTTTAAGTTTAGAGGCCGTGTGCTCTGGCCGGAATTTTATTATGAGTTATAGTGATGTAATATTTGTTGGGTTCGTATTATTTCACCAACAATCACTTCACCGACATAACATTTCACCGACAAATACTTACTGACAAGTTCATTTTACTGACAGTTTGTTTCAACGAAGCTCATTTTACCGACAAGTTTTTTTTTAAAAAGCACACTAAATTTAGCCCTAATTCTACCTAATTCTACCCTGACCCTAACAACAATAGCCAGAATTACTTTGTTGGTGAAATGAGCTTTGGTGAAATAAACTGTCTGTAAAATGAACTTGTCGGTGAATAATTGTCAGTGAAATGTTATGTCGGTAAAGTGATTGTCGATTAATTAATTGCCACCCATATTTGTTATATGAATAAGGATACAACTAGCCACAAATGCACTTTTGGTGCCTAATTTAAGTAGTCCGCCCGAAGGTTCTACACTAGCTGCCATACCTACAACCCAACTACAGGAATTGTCTATTTAAACTCTCTGGTTTATGGCCCTCCTATTACTACCCGACGCACTACATTTAATGCAGATGTTGTAGGCCACAACCCTTTTAGATATCAACGACCTAAGGGCTACTTTACCCTTGCACAAGAGCCTACTGGAACACCTTACAGGTCCCATACATGTACCATTGCCTGGATTTGGTAACCGAGGCTACCTGCCCTTATTAGATTCGTTCTGATCGTAGTATCCACCTTCTCTGGCGCATACCGTAGGACCGATTTTCACTACCTCCTAACTCAGGTCTTGCCAAATGGGTTCTTGTGGGTTTTTTCCGGTTCCCTGGATTTGCGATGTAACACATACATCATTGCGCTTGCAGGCTCCCATTCAAAATGTTGAAACCAAGGTTACAGATTTAGCGCCCAACCGCTCATAAGCCACAATCACCGAACGCAGGTTTAACTTCAAAACGTCGCCAGTGGGATTCGAACTGTCAACCTGCCGCTTGGGGGGTGACACCTTGACCACTTCTCTAAGGCGCCACACTGCCCGAAAAGGATTTTGTTTTAAGTGTAAGAAGCAAATTAAATATTTTGTCTAGTATAAGATTAAGAATTCTAGAAGAAATATATGATCAAAATAGAAGGGTTGTGTTATTATAAGAGGTAAGGGAAGGGCCAGAAATCAGCTGATTTCCTAGGGGGGGTCTGAAAAACTGGAAATTTAATATGAAAACCTGACTAAAATAGGGGGTCAAAATTTTGGCCAAAATCAAATTAGCTGATTCCTGGCAGTGCCCTAAGTTGCTTTAAAAATAAAATATGCTTTGAGTGTAGTTGGTATATATTGAGGATAATAGTAAAGAAAAGATTCAAGTAAGGTATAGAGTAGATTAATAGTAAATGAACATAAAATTTTAGCATGTGCAGATATAGAAGATTCTAAGTGATCAAGAAATTAAATTATTTTGAAGATAGCAAAGTGTTTGTCAGGCTATCAATAATAGAGTTAGAGTATTATAATATGTTGGTAGTATACTATAAATTATTTGGTAGTTTTGTAATTGTTGTAATCAAATATATGTACTCTACCAATCAAATGTGGGTTGTTAAGTCTAAGTAAAAAAGTAAAGAGATGATATTGTAACAAATATTTTTATTCCATATAGGGAACTGTCAATTAAAATATAGCTTATGGCTTTTTTTCTATTTTGAGAAAATCATGTTTAAAATTTAGTATAACAACAACAATAATAATCTATTATTATTATAACCTGTTTGATCTACATGAATTAGCCAATCATATACAGTCAAACCTCCATAAATGAAACTTGTAGGGACAAGCCTACAATGTGCATTTAGGAAGGTTTGCATTTAGAGAGAGCTAATTAAATTGCAGCTTTAAAAATTAGATCATCAAATTTGTATAACTTCTATTAAAAACTGTATAATCTATCTTAAATACTAAAATTTGATTGGCTACGTGCATTTATGAAGGTTAGTGTGATATAAAATATTATTTAAGAGAACATGCATTTACAGAATATAGAATGTGTATTTAGCAGTATTGGCCTATTTATATATTATATAAATTTTTTTAAATAATTATAATCATAAGGGCAGAAATTGACAATTTTTTCAAAAGATATTTTTTACATAAATCAATTTAAAATAAAATTAGAACCATTTTTTACTTAAAACACAAAAGTAATTTTGTTGATAAAATTTTGCAGTTTAGCTTCTTAAAATTTGCATTTTCTTATGATTTATTATAAAATTTACAACATAAAATTTGATTTTCTGAAGATCTTTTTTTTTGTAAATTTCCACCCTTTTCTCAGCACCAAGCCCATATAGTTGTTAAATTATATGATTAAAATCATATGATATATGATTATTTGTTATATAATCAATATGATTATAATTTTATTATGACATAATTAATAGTCATATGATCTATATATATGTTTAAGCAATCTTAAAAAAATGTATACAAATTGCTCTTGATCTTTTAACTTATAAAAATAACAAATATTTAATATTATTTATATGATAACATACTACCTAATACAGCAACACATACATGGATTTTACATACGTATGTATGTACATACAACTTATTACTAGTATATTAATGAAACTAAGGCTAAATGCTGACCTAGATCTGACAATACCCGACCCAGGTACCTTTCTGTCTTTATGATATTTACTGGCATTTACTGTAAATAATGATATTGTAATAATCATGTATACAATTGGAATATTATAATAGATACAGATTTGACAATCATACAGATAATCAAAAATGTTACATTAGTTACATAGCAGATCTAGGAGTGTAGTAATGCACAAGTAAACCTATGCGCATTATTTCACAAAATACAAGTTATCTATATAACTAAAAGTTATAGATTATAAATACTTGCATGATCTATAACTAGTCATATAGATCATATTGGTCATATAATATCATAGGTTATATATACTTGCAAAATGACTATATAATTTATAACTAGTCATATAGATCATATTGGTCATATATATTATAGTCCAACACTAGTATTTAGCACTAATAACATTGTTAGACCTGTAAAAACGTATGAAACGTATAACGACGATAACTCTTGACCCCGTGATCCGATTTTAACGAAACTACCACTATCGTGACCGCCTCGATGAGACCTTTCGAATGGTACCAAAATCATCTCGATTGGACCGTTCTAGCTCATCCTAGTCAAAACTGAATGATTGGTCTTTACAAAACGTCCTACTGCGCCAAATCTTATTGGTCGATCAATACTGCGCCACCCGTGACACTGAAATATCGGACATTTCGAGTAATCCTAGACATTTCAGTTAATCACAGATATGTCTGACATTTTAGACATATTGGACATTTTGGACATAACAGTTTTGACAGATATAATTAACATATCTAATATAGCTGATATTTAGGATATATGTGTTATATTTATTATATTCATTATATTTATTATATTTAGTGTTAGCATATATCAAATCTATCGATTATATAGATTTCTTTATTTCTTATTGTATTTATTTATATTGGACAAACATGTATAAATACTCAAGGTTTTTTCCTTTGCTAAAAAAGCAGAGTGAATAATCTCTGGTTTATTGAATAAAGAATAGTGAAGTAGTGTGTCTTCACTGAAATACATTTGATACAATTCCTAGTATCCTCATATACTATTAATTGTGGCCTCTTTCGTAATTGCAAATCCCCCAAGCCTCTTTACAAAATACTGACCAAATAACAGTATCCCTTCCGACTCTTGCATACCACAGTAGTTAGTGTGAATTACATAAAGTGTCTCCCTGCATTAGTCGCTCTGTCTCTAAGATTTCTCTAAGGAGGTAGAAATCTAGGTTGACAACATCATACAGAAAAGAAAAAACATGTATTTAGGAAGGTATTGCATTTATGGAGGTTGCATTTATGAAGGTCTGACTGTAAGCTCTTTTCTATGACTATGCAGCAAAGATCAACAAGCTAATTTCTAAAATCTATTTTTAGAATGCTTCTATTTACAGAAAAATAAACATTGACAAAAATTTTATTATGTAAATCAATGTTTTAAATATCAAATTATATAATTGAATACATGTTTTATTTGATAGTATTGTTAACTTATTTTTGCAAAAAAAGCCATAAAATGTGTTTTAATTAACAGGACCATATATGTTATGGTTAAGCATAGTGCTATTAGATGTATTTTTGGCTAGCTTTGCTTTGTATTTAGCAATAGTAAATATTTGAAAAGAATTTTGGTGCATGTTAAATGAAAAAGGATTGTATTGTGAATGTGGTACTCAAAAATAGGTATGATAACATTGTTAATAATATAGCATACTTGCTTATCTGTAATGTGTTTAGTATCAAGTGTATTGATTAGCTCAAAAGCTTTTTGAGTAATTAGTTTAGACTGTATTGTAAATTTGGATAAAGCAAAAAGCTAGTATCCAAGAAATTTAAAAGGTATTGTATGAGGTTGGCATTGAATATTGTAACTCAAAAAGAAATAAAAAGTATATATTTAGAATTGGATAATAATGTATTTTTGTGGGTTGACTATAATATTAGCCATTTGGTAGAATGAAGATGCTTTATAAAAATATTTTCTAGTTGTTGTTGAAATTCTGCAATATATAGAGTATCATTCATATATACAAGAACAGATATCGATACTTGTAGTGAATCAAAAGTATGTGAATATATACTAGAAAGCCAAAATACAAAAGAAATAAATACTATTAGCAAAATATATTTAACATGTTTTTTATAAATATATTTTTTAATAAAAAATTAAAAAAATTTAAAAAAATTAAAATAAAAAATATTAAAAAAATAAAAGAAATAAATTAAAAAAATATTAAATATATAAATAAATAAAATGAAAAATTTAAAAAAAATAAAAAATAAATATTAAAAAAAATAAAAATTTTAAAAATAATAAACAAAAATAAAAAAATAAAATAAATAATAAATCTCAGAATCAATAGCATAGCAATTATATTCTGAAGTTGTAAATTAAAGAATAATAGTTCAAATCTATTCAAGGCAAAATAACAAGAGCTAGACAGTTAGCAAACTAAAATACTACATAAACTAAGAATCTAGATGTTTATAGTTGGGCAGCCATTATTTTAAAAATTTTTAGCTATGAAATAAAATATGTTAAAACACTGATTTGGATTAACTAAAATTACAAAATATAATATAAGGCCTATAAATCTGAATTTATATAATACTATATGAATGCATAGTACAAAATGACTGTTGGGTTTAAATTTCTTGTTGCATACCAGCTACTCTGTTAGCAAGTACAAATTACTATACTTAGAACTATTAAGGTATCTGTGTAAATATTGGTCTTGGCTAGACTCCTAGTAGTTTTCTTTAAATTAATTATATAAGTAGGTTCAATTGGACTTAATGTACAAAAATATTAAAAGCATAAATTTTAGGCAGGAGTATACTAAAAAGATAAAAAAAAATAAAAAATAAAAAAAAAATAAAAAAATAAAAAAAAATAAAAAAATAAAAAAAAATAAAAAAATAAAATAATAAAAAATAATTGATGGCAACTTAAAAAGTTGTTAAGTTGTTGCCCCAAGTAGCAGAACTAGTGTTCAAATCTCTATTAATGATATTTTAAAAAAATAGATATGTGTTCTTTTTTTTTTGTTATTAAGGTGAGGTTATGCCTCTGGTCTTTATTAGATGTATATCGATTATTACAATATTGTTGTACAATTTTTATACTATCTATTGAGTACTGAAACTAGAACTAATTTATCCCTGACCTAAACCTACCAGAGCCTTCCATATTTCTATTTATATGGCTGACCTGGCTTTGACATCCCTCTCCAACCTACAATTGGTATCCACATGTCCACCACTTTACCCACACTACCTAGTATCAACACTTCCAATTTGGTATAGTGTTGCCAGGTAGGTGCTTTATGCTTTCAGATTGGTGTACCTGAACCCCTACTGGCATACTTCTCAGAAGTTCGAATCTCAAGCCATGCAGCTGCCTCTACCACATTGGGTAAGTATCTCAAGCCTGCATGCTGCCGCAACTTAACCGGGTTCCTGTGTCTAATAGATATATGTTCTTATAACTATTAGTTGAGTATACTACCTATAATTTTTGGTTCACTATCTAAAATAGAGACTTTAAAATAAATTTTTATATTATTATACAGACAAATTTGAAAAACCAGAGAAATGGAGCTCTATTTGGCAAGTTCCAAGTAAAAAGGTAGTAAAAATCTTCAACAGTACACTAAAACTAGAATATTGAAAACTTGGGCCAGAAAACCAAAATATTTAAAAGTTGGGATCCACTAATCTGGCTGCTAAAATTATACTAGAGAAAAGGTCCTATGCTTTGTATGTAGGTACAAGAGAATAAGAACTATAATGGTCTTTAATGCTGAGTAAATCAATCTTTCTGAGCTAACTAGATTGGAAGTTTTGGATGTATTAGTATAAGAACTAACAGAATAGTTGAGATGAGTACTAAAATCAGAGTGAATATTACAAGAGCAAAAGTAGATACCATATATGTCTGAAAATAAGCTACTACTTAAAATAAGCTACCTTCTGATTTTTTTTAAAAATCTTAAAAAATTTATTAGCAGTTGCTATATAAAATAGTCTAAATTTTACTAAATAAACCTCAAAAGGTCAATTAAGTAAAGTTGTTTAAAACATTAAAATACACTTAAAATAAAAATTTGGCATTATTATTAAACAACATTTTATTAGTACATTTTTCAATTTTTTCAAAAAACTCAATATTTTGAAAATAAGCTACTTTATGTTTTTTGTGTAATTTTTTGGGCAAAAAAGTTAGCTTAATTTCAGACACATATGGTAATAGTAGTAGTTCAAAGGTACTCTTAACTACAAGTATTGGTTATTGCTATAGTACAAATTACTGAAGTATAGGTGAATATCTAGTAGAAAAGGTACTACTTTATCAAGTTTTCTGTTAAGAATAAACCAAATTGTATCTTCAGGTATATTGAAGGAGTCCTAAAAAATAATAGAAAAATAAATTTATAAAGTTTAAATTAACTATATATATATTGTAGATATTCTAGTAAATCAGTTAATATTGGTTAAAGAGCAAAAGATTAAAGAATTTAAATAAACAATGCCAATATGTAGGTTGCAGGTATAGCAACTAGTGTAAAACCTTAGAGTGGCTGGCTACTTAAATAAACAACAAAAGTTGCAGATATAGCTAGTTGTACTTTTATTCAAATTTAATTTCTGATAAGTAAACCAAATAACTTTATAGCACTTTGAAACCAAAAAAATAAAAAAATAGAACAATAACAAATAATATAAAATAAATTAAAAAATAAAATGTTTTATTTTTTTTGTATATATAGGTATAACATAAAATCAAAACAATAAAATTTATTTATTAGTTTAAAGTTAGAGTGAGAGTTAGATTAAAATTAGTTTAGGGTTAGAGTATATCTTTAGTAAAGAGTTTCTAATCCAAAACTTTATAGGAATTTTTTTGTTAAAGTACAAAAGATGGTTTTATAGACAAAATTTTGTATTATAGCTATTTTTGAAAAAATTATAATCACTTTGATTTCATGCTATATCTATTTTGCATTCTAATTGGTTGATTAGAGTAGCAATACATTATTATAGCAGTAAATTATAAACAATATATATATATCACACCAGTGGTGTTTAACACCAGTAAATACAAATTATAATATACAAAAAATTTTTTTGCCGTTAGGGTTAGGGTTAGAGTTCGTGTTAGGGTTCGGGTTAGGATTTGGGGTAGGTTAGTATATACCAAAATTTTGTCAAGTATTTTTTTTGTTAGAGCGTGAAGATAGGTTTCTTAGACAGAATTTTTTGATATAGACAATTTTTGAAAAAAAACACATTTTTCGAAAAATTTGGGTTAAACCTGATCTTCACATCACACAAAGTTCATGAATTTTGATTGACCAAAACACATGTGGTGTTGAACAATAGTGGTGTGCTTTATCAACGTCCATTATAAAACTCTAAACAATAAAATAGCTAAAATAATAATATAAAATTAAAAAATATTAAAAATTAAAATATTAAAAAAATGCTGTATAAAAAAAATTAAAAAAATTTAAAAATAATTAAAAAAAAATGTTGAAATTAAATAAAAAAATTTAAGGACTAATAAGAAAATAGATCTGAGAAGTCTGGACTAACTATATATATATCACAGATATCTCAGGAAATCAGTTAAGATCAGTCAAGAAATGAAAGATTAGAGGGTTTAAATAGACAATTCCTGTAGTTGAGCTGCAGAAGAACCCTGAACATCTCTTATTTAGGTTATACCTGAATTTTGGCCAATTTTAATCTAATTTGCTAAAAATGACAAAACTATATTTACTTAAATAACTTCTGATCTAGTAATTAGAATTGAAAAAACTTTTTTTGTTAAATGCACCTTATGGAAAGCTTTATTTTAAAAAAGTTTATTCAAACTAGACAACTAAATATCAAGATAATTACCAAAAACTGGTTTTTTGCTTTTTGAGGTTTTTGCTAAAAGCATAATATATGACCTCTGTACTAGCTGTTTGAGGTCCTGTTGCAGGTATGATAGCTTGTATAAAACCTCTAAATGAACTACTTAAATTAGATACCAAAAGTGTACATATGGATAGTGGTACTTTTATCCAAATACAATTTTGATGAGTAAACTAAATAAATCATATACTTTAAAACTTGCACTTTGAAATCAAAATAAAATTAAATAAAAATATTAATTAATTAGGGTTTATTTAATACATATCAAGTTTATTTAAACCCAATTTAGCATATATGCTAATTTGTGAAATTAGATCTTCCAAATATCTACTGATCTGCAAAAAATCATATGTTGATTAGATAAAATTAAAAAAATTTGGCATCAAATTTATTTTCTACTAAAAAAACAACAACATAAGTCAACTCATTTCTTCTACCAAAACCCATTTCTTATTATTAGAAAATAGTAGAAATTAAATGAACACAGTAATAAGTATATAATATTTAATTTTGGTATATAAATATAGTAGATAAAAACTTATTATTCAAAGTATATAAAATAATCTGTTTAGATTCATGAAAATTTTGTAATATGGTATTATTTCTTTATTTACTAAATAATTAATTTACATTTATTAATAGGCTAGCATTTAACTAAAAATAAACTATTCAAGTTTATATAAAGGTTAATTTGGTTAAAAAAACTAAATATTATTCGTTCAATTTTCAGTTTAGATTAGAATTAATATACTATAACAAATCTTTATCTTGGCTTTTTAATAATTGGGGCATTATTAATATTGTATATATAATTTAACTTATAAATAAAAAATGTTCAGATTATAAATAACTATAATTAATACAAACAATTAGGTGTTATATGTGTCTTTATATGTAATAACTAATAGTTAAATATTAAATAATTTAAAGATCTAGCAAATGTAAAATTCTATTTAAAAATTTTAATTTAATTTATTTATAAATAAACACTATCAAATAAAACTTAATTTTAAAATCTATATCTTACTATAAATTTAACAAATTATTGTATTTGCAAAATTTTGCATCTTTTTTAAAAGTTGTTAGAAAAAATTACTCAATTGTTAAATGATTATTAGAGGACCCCAATAACTAAATCTGTGCACTTTGTATATTGTGTAATGATTAAATTTAGTGTGTTAGGGTTGATATGTAAATTTAATTGGTCAATATAGGTGTCAAATTACTGATGATTTGCAGAAACTCTAATATGAGTCAAATTTAGATATGTCAAAATTTTGGGGTGGCCTACAAATCTGCCCAAATGGGTATATTTGAACCCAAACCAGATTTAGTTAAACCAAACTTGAGTTCATTTGAACCTAACCAGATTAATTTAATTCAATTTTGGCTTATTTAAACTTAAATAAAGTCTATTTAAACCCAAGTTAGATTCATTTAAACCCAAACTAAGTTTATTTGAGTCTTTATTAAATTTTAAACTCAAAACAATACTTAGAAGAAACTTAAAATTTTTTGAGTACTTAAACTTAAAGTTAAAAAAAATTTATATCCTTATACTTGGTGCAATACCTATGCTCTAAGAACTAAATAAACTAAAACCTAAAATAAAAAAAATTAAAGATCTTATCTCAGAGCAATGCCCAACTTTGAGTACTAATAAACTATAATCTAAAATAAAGAACAATTATGAACCTTTGGGTTATTTCAAGTTATTTACTACCACTAGGCTTAAGAGCTAGTCAATTTTAAGTAATGATCTATATATAGTAATCAGGGTTGGGCAAGGTATATATTCAATGATTTTTTTTATTGGACATTGAACATTTTCAAATTGTCCAATATAATTTCTAGTGTCCAATAAGGTGCAGTTTTAGTTGTCATTAAACAATGTTCAAACATGATGCATTGGACAATTTGGAAAGTTGTCCATTGTCCAATGAAAGTTTAATATGAATTTATTTATATTAATTAATACATAGTATAATTTTAATTATATTGAAATTTGATTTAATCAAACAGTTTAAAATTCTTGTTTTACTTGTAAACATATATAAGAAATTAGAATTTTATATGTAACAGTATAGTTTATTTTTTACATTAGTTTGATTTTTTTTATTTTATGTGCATTATTCAAAAATAGGAATCACCAATGGCTATTGATCAACAGAACATGTGAAAAAAATAAATCCATAATTACTGTATTATATGAATTTTCAGATCTGATTTACAATTTTTTAGCATTGTATAGCATTCTTTTTCTTTTCTTTATGACTGTCCTGACAGGTCATAGGATGCATTAAGAATTTTGTACCACTAGCTATTGTCTCAACAGGCCAAGCCCTTAAACCAAATATATTAACCTAGTGATTGGTGTCGTAATTCAAATCATGAATGTAGTAATGTAATAATTATTTACTACAAAAAGTAGTAATTGTAATAATATTTACTACATGTAGTAATTATTATTATATATAATTTTTATTACCACAAGTAGTAAATATTACTACATGTAGTATTTATTACTACATGTAGTAAATATTACTACATGTAGAATTTATTACCACAAGTAGTAAATATTACTACATGTAGTATTTATTACTACATGTAGTATTTATTACTACATGTAGTATTTATTACTACATGTAGTATTTACTACTATATGTAGTATTTATTACTAAATATAATTATTATTATTATAAATAAATACGCTATATTTTATTATTTTTTTTATTTTTTTTTAAGTTTCGTCAGGCATCACTAATTACTACATATTACTACATGTAGTAAGTAATACTACATTACTACATATTACTACATGTAGTAAGTAATAATACATTACTACATATTACTACATGTAGTAAGTAATACTACATTACTACACGTATTAAGTAATACTACATTACTACATATTACTACACGTAGTAAGTAATTATTACAATTACGGTTTAAAAAAGACTATGTAGTAATATATGTAGTAAATATAATTGTAGTAATTAGCCATTTACGACGCCAATCACTATATTAACCTCATTTTCTGTTGTCCCAACAGGTCATCAAAACATTAGAAATCTGTACAAATAACTGTTGTCCAGACAGGTCAATTACTTAAATAAATACAGAAATACATGTATGCAGAAATTAAAGAAGCGATTAATAACATACGAAAGGAGAAAATTAAGCAAAAAAGCAAGGAAAACGTAAAGGAAAGTAAAATATTAATATTAGTTACACATTGTCCCTAGCTTCTCATATAGCTGTTGTCTCGATAGACCATTTTGGAAAACTTAATGAGCAGGGAGGGAGGGTCAATATAACCAGAACAAGTGTCAGGTTTCAGAAGAAACAAGTCTATTCCCCTGCAAATCTTGTTACTTATAATATACCTGTTTATACATTACCTCATACTCAGTAAACTGTCTAGACTTTACATTTCTAATTCCCACATATCATATGAAAGCTTCTCATAAGAAAAAACCAGTCAATTCAATGAAAGTTGATTTTGTTCAATCTACCTCTTTTTTATGTAAGAGTGTAAAATTGCAGGGTGTAAATAGACAAAAATAAAAATATCATTATTAACAAGAAGTAGATTTAGACAACGATTTCAAATAAACTATATAACCTTATAATATTTTATTAAGTGTTAACAAAAAACCTTTTGATCTCAATTAGTAACGCTATGTCTCTAATATTGATCTACATATTGTGCAAATTCTATTCTTGATGTGTATATATAAAAATTAATATAACGAATCAAAAAAGTAACCCTCACCATTTCCTATTATGTCCATTGCTGTCCAAATTCCATTCGTGCCAACCCTGATAGTAATAAAAATTTCAAAGTCCATTTTGTGAATATTATACTAGGTTAATGCACAGCATTGTGTGTCCGAAGCGCAATAACAACTAAGATCTAATTTCATTTTTTTGATGCGACACAAATCAAAATAATACGATGTATCAAAAAGGTAAATATTATACATGCGGACAGACACCAAATACAGAAGTTACATTTTTGATATTACTATTATTGATACATCAAAAATGTAACTTTTGTATCACCTTACGTAAACATATAAAGTCCTCCGCTACACTCAGAACAATAATCAGCTTTTATAACATATAGCAAACTTTTTTATTGAATATATACCTATTTAAAACTAAATAAAAAAACTTAAAAAATGAAAAATGAACTATTTCTATTGCCTACACCTAGGATTTGAACCGAGAAAATTTTCCTTAATCGGTTAACGAACTGAAATATTTGGTGTCAACGATTGCAACCGATTAAGATTACTTCACATTTTATCTCCGGGAATTCACGGACTACTATGTTCATTCATTTTCTTTCTCATTTATGATGTAATTTACATTTTGTAAACCGATTCTCAACCGGTTATACGGGCCAACCGATTAAGCATTTACTCAACCAGTTACCCGAAATTTATTAAGTTCGGGTCGGTTAACCGATTATGCCCAATCGGTTCAAATCACTACCTACACCCCATATATCCTCATTATTCCGTATATCATTTATAAGTTTCTTTATTTATGTACCTATTTTTTTTATGGGGAAACATGGCTAGTCCAAATAGTGTCCATTGGCTATAAAAATAAAGGTATTTGAATAATTAAATATTCTTCTAATTAATAAATTAAAATTATTATATACATACGTGAAATAATGTTATCACTAATTGAAAAATCACATTTACGAGATCCTACAAATTAAACAGTCATTAAAACTTTCATCGCTTAAAAATTAGATACATTATAATATACTTATTTACCACATAATTTTGGCAATTTTTCAAATGAATTAATTGGATCCGAAAGACCTCTAAAAGTAAGTAGTTTACTTGTAAGTTTATCTTTAGCACAAATTGGCAATTCTGTTGGTAATGTTGAAATAATTGCATCTGCAGCTTGGAATGATTTTAATATTGTTAATTCATTTTTGTTTTTTGCAAAATCACGATCTACTATATTATACCATTTTGATAATTCGCCATAGATATAAGATGCAGTTGGTCTATTAGAGGGATTAGAGTCCATACATTGATTTGCTAATTGGATATAACACTCAGGAGTGCCTTCAGCAAACTCAGGACGTAATCCATTACATATTTTGATGGCTAAAATTTCATCATATTCAATATCATAATGAGGTGGTCTTCCTGTAGACATCTCAGTCATAATAATGCCAAAACTATAAATATCTGCAGCTATTGTATACGATCGTTCAGTTAACACTTCTGGTGCGACGTAAGGTAA
>QKWP01000614.1:39991-58681 GCA_003550325.1 Gigaspora rosea
TCTATTAAAAGGAATCCATTCGATTACATTCTCATATTCTGTAGCTTTGAGTTGAAATTCTTTAATGCAATTATCGATATCATTATTTCCGCTTGTCCATTCTTGTGTTGTTTTCTGAGGATCACATGTTTGACACCAAGCTTTTGATGTGTTATATCGGTTGCAATTTACACATTTCCCATTCCCTTTATATCTTTTAGAAGCAAATTCATCAAATACCAACATATATTCATTTGTTGTTGTATTTTGAGTTAATCCATAAACATTTTCACTCTCTAATTGCATATGATTTTTAAGCTTACAAAATTTAAGTAGAATTCATTGAAGTAAATACGTTATTTATTAAATGAATTATTAAATAAACTATATTAAAAATACTATATAAACTTACTTCTTTTAATGTATCTAATAAATTATGTGAGTTAATTAATGTTTTAAGCTCCACTACGCATGGTGGTGTACGTGACTGTGTATATTTATCTTTAAATAATTTAAATGTCCTTTCCTTTTCGTTTACATATCGCACACCATCTAACCAGGTTGCCAAAAATTTATCACCTCTACTTTGAATATTATCCAATCTGTTAAAAGGAATCCATTCGATTACGTTCTTATATTCTGTAGCTTTAAGTTGAAATTCTTTAATGCAATTATCAACTTCCTTATTTCCACTTGTCCACCCTTGTGCTGTCTTCTGAGGGTCGCATGTTTGACACCAAGCTAGAGATGTATTATAACGCTTGCAGGTTGCACATTTTCCATACCACTTATCTCTTCTAAAACTAAACACATCGACCATGATTCTATAATTTAATGCTAAATTTGATACAAAATGTTGTAAGTGAAAATGGAGCTTTGGTTGATTTGGATGTATTAAGGTTAACGTTAGAGTAGGTGTTCCACATAAATCACGTATTTAATTTCGTTTCCTTTTTTATACATCGAGAGGAAATTCATTGGTACTGTATAACTGTGCATAGTAAAGCTGTTACACTAATAATATCTGACGAATAACAAACCGTTTCAAGAATGACGAATTGACGAATGCGAAATCTATGACGGATAGCAAAACGATGACGGTTGATGAAACATATAAATATCATTATTTTCTTTCACAATGCTTATGGGCGAATGATGCTCATCACTTATGATATCTAAATGTGATAAGATATTCCAAATTTGGATAAACACGAAATGTACTGTATCACTGTATCATATTAGGCCACGCAAAGTTGATTTTTCGTTTTGCATTACCCGCCATCCCATTTTTCAATTTTTTCAATTTTTTTTTTTAGATCCCAATTGTGCCAATTGTTCGATTTTTAACATCTATTTTTTCCCGCTATTTTCATCCGGTGTCACCCGATGGAGACCTTCATTTCCCGTAATTGTCGATAGGATTGACAAGAAAAATATGACCGCCGGCCCAATTTTTGATTCGTTGTTGTGCAAAATGAAAAATTAACCTTGTATAATCTTAAATGTGAACATTATTCTATTTGCAGTAAATTAAAAAAAAAAATCCGTCCGTCCCGAATTTTGAAATCCATGTGTCACTGGGGTGTGCGGTCAACTAAACTATGTGTAGTACAATATAAAGATTAATTAGTGAAGTTTTTTTTTTGAAATTCGTGATCAGAATAGTGATCAAAATAGTGATCGGGATTATTTATCACTTTTTATATATATTTTAATAATAATGACTTGAATAGTTTTAGATGTCTAGAGCGAATCGCTTTACTTTTTTCAATTATTTTATCATAAATCTATTCTTAAATACGTTTACAACTAAGTTACGTTAAAAAATTTTAAATTTTTGTATTGAATTTTTACCTGCAACGAAAACATCTATTTTTGAATAGTTCACAATATGAAATAGAATTTTTGTAAAGAGTCAACTTGAAATCTAAATATTAATGTAAAAAATTTCAACGTAACATTGTTATAAACATGTTTAAGAATTGATTTATGCTAAAATAATTGAAAAAAGTAAATCGATTCGCTCTAGACATCCAAAACATCCAAGTCATTCTTTACTATTAAAATATATATTAAAAGCAATAAAAAATCCCAATCACTATTCTAATTACTCTCCTGATCAATAAGTTCAAAAAAAAAAATCAATATTTAATTTTTATATGGTATAGTACTACATATAGTTTTACTTAGCACCCCAATGTGTCACGGGCAAAAAGTAATGTCGATCATAAATCTATACTGCGCCACATTTCATGTGACATCCGATCATGCATAATCGATCATGCACGTACGAGGCTTAGCTTATTTATGGTGGGTGATTTAGAAATCATACCAGATACACATGGCATGATAAAGTCGGATGAGGTAAAAATAACATATGGCTAGAGCTTTACAGTTTCTCTAATATCAGAAAGTATAAAAAGGAAGTTGTTTCGCTCTTTTTAAGACACTTTTCGGATTATCCTATAATAAACTCAGACTATGTTAATACTGTCATGGAGTAAACGTGACATTTGTTGATCATTTAGAGTATGCTGCGCCACATTTCATATGACATCCGGTCATGCATAATTGACAATGCATGATTGACAATGTAATTAATTGTGCATAATCGGTCATGCACACTCTCATTGAACGGGGCTTGGCTTGCGGCAGAATGATTTAGAAATTATACAATCTATTGTATTATATGCATGATAGTGTTATAGATAAGAATATCATATGATTTTAGTCTCGTAGTTTTCATAATATTCTATAATATTAGATTAGTATTTCCTATAATATTTGTAAAGTATAAAAGAAGGTTGTTTTAGCTCTTCTTCTAGAGAGTAATCTTCGGATTATAATATAAAAAATATCGACTATATTAATACACAAGTTACATTTTACCAAATCAGATTAAATAACCAAGTTATGCCTCTGGCAAACTGCTTTTTATCATCTTTTGTATCAAATCCATAAAGTTCGTACAATTTACCCCATAACAATTGGTGGTGACTGTAAGATACCAACTTTATAATAAGAACCACAATCAAAAATTTTCCTAAAATGAATAACGAACAGTTCCAATAATTCATAGAAATGATGACAAAATCCCTCAAGAGACAAAACGGAAGTAGGATTGTTCCTAAAAAAACCAACTATATTAAGGTTAAAGGCTTCTACAGTACTGATGAAGAAGACCCCTTCGAATTGTTTGACGAATTTGAATATACTGCTGAAGCCAATAATTGGGTTAAAAATCATCAGTTACAAATTGACTCTGGATATTTAAAAGAAACGGCTACTAATTGGTATAAAGAAAATAAAGATAATATAGAGAATTGAAAAGCAAAGAACGAAGATGAGAAAGAGAGAAAAAAAGTTTTTATTACCTGTTTGTAGAAAATTTCACACTACCTGAACGGAAATATCTATAGCAGATAGAGTTGAATTCTTTGAGACAACAAGAATTTGAAAAGTAGATATATACACTACAAAATTTAAAAGGTTGCTTAGTCGGGTCAATTTAGATAAAGAACTAGCTGAAGGATTTATTGTAGGAATGTTTCTGAGTGGGCTAAAAAGGAATAATGCCACTTTTGTGGCTGTTGCTGCACCTAAGGATTTGAATGAAGCACAAGGAGTGTCGAGGCAGGTAACTATTACAGGTAACACATTTTGGAAGCTCATAAGTTGCAAAGAAACTGGGAAGTGAATTAAGTGACCTTAATAAAAGAATTGACAAAATTGGCTTAAATTATACCACCTTGACAGACAAAATTAAGAACGTCAAAGAGCTGCCCAAAATAATTATTACCAAGGATACAAAAAGAAGTCCGAATTAGAATGCCATAAATGTGGAAAAGTAAAGCATAGGGCATGAAATTGTATGGTTGAGAAAATAAAAAAAAAAAGAATCTAAAAGAAAATTGAAAATTGGGTTAAAATAATAATAATTGACTATTTCTCCCGTAATATTTGTAACGAATTAGCAAAGACTATTGAAAATACAAATAAGATTACAAGAATTAATTTAGCGCCACAAGTTCCCATTTCACAATTTGAAATTATTATTAAGTATATTTATAGTGGCTTTGTTCCATTAGAAAATCTTAACAGCCAATCTATTTTTAATCTTGTTCAAACTGCTAATAAGCTTCTTTTAGAAGAATTAGTAGAGAGTCTTGAGATTCATTTAATCAAAACAAATGCTCACTGGTTACGTTAAACATTTATAAAACTTGTACTCAGAATAACAGATTTAAAGAGCTACAAAAATAGTGTGATAATATTTTAGCAAAATATCCAAATCTCATTTTTGATTCTGAGAATTTTATCTCTCTTAAAGAACTTGCATTAATTTTACTTATCAAACGTGATGATTTACAAATGGAAGAAATCAAAATTTGGAATAATGTTATCAAATGGGGGATTGCATAAAACTCAACTTTACCTTCAAATATTGAAAATTGTCCAGTGAAAATTTTATAACTTTAAAAACTACTTTGCAAAATTGTTTACCTTTTATTCGTTACTTCAAATTTCTGGTAATGATGTTGCCAATTTTACTAAACAGATCAACTGAACCATTTTCAACAGTCATCAATGAAGAACATGTAGCAGAAATTGCATCATAGATTGATAAAAAGACTAATTCATAAAATACAACAGATAACCCTTATAAATTTAAATTACTTCTTTGTGGAAGCAAAGAGGGCTTTACTCAAGAAGCATTTTGGAATTTATGTAATTTGCAAGCGAATACAGTTATAGTTGTGAATATTAAAGGTCCTAATAATAATATTAAAAAAATAATTAGTGGGTATAATCCAATTGCATGGGATATTTCTATTAATAATTGGTCTAGTTGCCAAGAGAGCTTTATTTTCTTGTTGAAAAATGGAGTCATTCAAAATTCTATTTTAAGTCATATAAAAAAAAAGAAAAAAAAACTAGCAATATGCGTTTTATTTTAAGACTAATCATGGTGTATATTTTGTAATGGCAATAAACAATATGCTAATAATCAAATTAATGAGTGTCATGTTTGTTACTGGGCTTATTAAAAACCAATTTGTGATCATCAATATTTTTTGGTAAACAAATATGAGGTTTTTAAAATCAATAAGAAATCTAAATAATATTAAAAATTTTTACTAAACAAACTTAACAGAGCTTTTTTATTTAAAATATTAAATAAATATAAATTTTTAAAAGCATTTAAGAGTTTAAATTAAAAAAAAAAAGAACGATGTTCTGCCTGTAAGCCACAAAAGGCACAAAAGAACGGTGCTCTGCCTGTAAGCCGCCAAAGGCACAAAAAGAATGGTGCTCTGCCTGTAAGCTGCCAAAAATGCAAAAAGAACAGTGCTCTGCCTGTAGGCTACCAAAAGCGCAAAAATAATGGTGCTCTGCCTGTAAGTCGCCAAAGGCACAAAAAGAACGGTGCTTTGCATGTAAGCTGCCAAAGGCGCAAAAAGAATGGTGCTCTGCCTGTAAGCTGCCAAAGGTGCAAAAAGAATGGTGCTCTGCCTGTAAGCCGCCAAAGGCGCAAAAAGAACGGTGCTCTGTCTGTAAGTTTCAAATGCGCAAAAAGAAGGGTGCCAACTCGTAAGACGCATTTATGATCTGGTACCGGTGGGCTGAATGCTAAAATAGGTACTGGCAAAATGGACCTTAGATTTTTCTAATTGTCTCATTATTAGTTTTCTGCACGGATCAGATCAGACAGATCTTTTTAAAGAACTGGATCCAATCTGAAAACCAAATCGGATCCAAGTCTGGATTCAGATTTGGATAAGAAGGATCCAGGTCTGGTTCTAGTTCTAATAAAAAAATTATGTACTACGAATGAATAATGTATTTTTTTAAAATACACACTTATTTATATAACTACTTTGAGTTCTGCGAGAAATACCTCATTCACTTAACTGCTTGGGGATATAGATTGGAATTGCCTAAAGTTATTCTTTAATCGTTTAATCGTTTAACTATTTAATCATTTAATTTGGCCAGCATTAAAATAATTCTGGCCTATGACTGACATAATTCTGCCCGGAACTATAGAAGCAATTTTTAAATGGTTAAACGATTCCAATTTCTACTTGGGGAGATAAGTAGTAAAAAAACTATTATATAGAAGATAATTTTTCTTTGGTTTAATCTTTTTAACCAATTATTACCATCATAAATAAGAGAAACCTTTGGGTTAATTTATTTCACTAGTAAAATTTAATAAATTCATCATATTGAATAGCATGATTCGAATTAAAGCTGCTGGTACAACTAATTGTTTTACCAAATGAAACTGGTGAAACTAGTGAACTTAATAGCCAAATTGGTGAAACTGGTAAAACTGGTGAAATGGTGATTATGGTGATATTAGTGATACTGGTAAAACTAGTGAAACTGTGAATTGGTAATACTGGTAATACTAGTGATACTGGTGAAACTGGTGATATGGTGAAACTGTGATATTGGTAAAACTAGTAAGATTAATTAATAGTCTGCCAAGTTAGATTGTCCATAGTGTAACATAATGCAAATCACATATAAAAATTACTTGAAAGCGAAATGTGTGTATATATATAACTTTTTTTATACTAAGTTAACAACTTGTGCTGATTAATTGAAAGTTATAGAGCTTGTTAAAGCGAATTTAACAGTGGTTAGATCATCCAAATTAGCCCAGTGAATAGTGAGATATCATTAAAAAACAATTGGCTGACTATATAAAATCTCTATTTAAACATTTGCATAAAGATTTTATATAGTCAGCCAATTATTTTTCAATGATATCTCACTATCTATTAGGCCAATTTGGATAATCTAACCACCATTAGATGCATCTCAATGAGCTCTACAACTTTTAATTAATTGCACAAGTCATTAACTTAGTATGAAAAAGTTTTATATGTATGCATGCCATATTGTGCCTATAAGTAATTTTCATATGTGATTTGCATCATATTACAGTTTTACCAATATTACCAGTTTTACCAGTATCACCAGTATCACCAATTTTACTAGTTTTACCAATGCTGATTGGTGATTGGAGTGTGATTAATGATTGGTGAAAATTGATGCTCCATTACAATTTAGTTTCACCAGCAGCTTTAATTCGAATATAGTACTACTCAAACTGCTATTTGAACTTCGAATAACAGTTTGAGTAGTATTCAAATTATACTATTCAACATAAATTTTTAAAAACTTGCTAGTATAGTTCAGGACACCAAAAGCCATATATTTTTAATAGTAAAATTTTTAAATTGATATAACTTCTTAAAAAATAAACTAATACAAAAAATTTTTTATACAATTAATAGATTTTTAATTAAACTATAAATTTTATAAAAGTTTTTAATTTTTATTTAGATTTGAAGATGTAATATTAAATTAAAGTTATATATAATTAAAAATTTGGCATTTAATATAAAAAAAAATAAAATCATATATATGTTGTTAGCCAATAAAATTAATTTTAGTTTAGTTATACAAAATTTAAACAATCAAAAGTCTAGATTTATATTATATAGCAAACAAAAATATGGCGCCTATATATGTCTTTAGGTGTCCCACACTGTATTAATATATATTTGTTTTCAAATTGTTAATATTATAATATACTTTCAAAAAGAACTTTTGAGCTAATTATCTTCAAAAATAAATTTTATAATTCAAATAAAATTGTCAAAAGCTAATTTGATCTCTAAATGTATCAATTTTATTTTCTAATTTTAAAACAGAAATAAGCTGCTTTAATTGTTTGAATCTGCAAGTAATACATTACTTCTGCTTGTCATATGATAATTATCTTTAAGTTCTTAATGCAAATAATTCTTTATATCTGCTTATTATACCTATAAATTATTGTATTATCTGGTTGATTTCAAATATGCAAGTGATTTTTCATATTTGCTTATTAAATACTTCTATGACTTTTTACTGCAAATGTATTATTTGGTTCACTTTTTGATAATTTATTTAAATCATCAAGTAGCTTAATATCTTTGCTCAGCTCAAGTACAATTTTAACATAACTTTAGTAAAATAATTACATAACTTAGTACTATTTAATAAAATAATAATATTAAGCTACATACATATAGTTCATCTAGTTCTTTTTACCATGATTGTGAATATATTACTATTCGTACTGTCTTGTTACTCAACTGACTACACTTTTTAGTAATCATATTGCTACTAACCTTGTTTACTTGAAACACTTTGGGTAATTAGCTTCATTTATTTGCTACTATTCTAAAATATTTGTTTATAGTCTACAAGTGGTGCACATAAGTATATTTCAAGCTTACTTTGATATTCAACATGGGCTTGTTGGTAAATTTACAATAGTATTCATAGTAGATAGTTCAACAATTGCATCTTAATTGGAAATAGTTACATATTGATCATATTTATTTTAATACTATTAAGTAGAACATATATATACTGTATCAATATATTATATCGATTATATATTTATACTACAAATTATAAACTTGCATGTCTTTTATCTAACTAATAAGTTGTAGTAGCTATTCAAGTTTTTCAAATAATAGAATTTAAGCTGTAGATCTAATATTATTGCTAATATATGCTATATGTTTGTCTTTTGACAATATTCTAAAAGTTTAGTAATTGTAGCTTAACATTCTTGTATGAGCTATTGTAGAGCATTATTTCTTTTTTGAGTTTCATCAAATATTTTAAACAACATATAGTAAAAAGAAATGACTATTAATAAAGTCAAATATTCAGATAATTACATCGCTAGTATCGTTATTTGGTATTGTCGCTTTGGTGTCATCCCTATAGTACCGATTTTTACATAACTTCAGTACAAGGTTTTTTTAATATCGTGGCTGATGATGAAATATTGGTTTATTTTGATATATTGTCCTATAGGGTTAGGGTTAGAGTATGGGGTTAGAATTAGTGCTAGTTAGATAATATACTGATGTAGTTCAAGTTCGATTTATTTAATAAAAAAAATTTTTTTAACTTATTGTCCGAAATTCTATTCACATAACAAAAAAATTAATGTTAGGATTTGGGTTAGAGTTAGGGTTAGGTTCGGATTAAGTTTAGAGTTAGGGTATGGGTTAGGATAAAGGAGCGGAGTGGAGGTGACAGCTGCAGCGAGCGACAAATTTTATAATAAATGGGGTTTTTTTCTTTACGTTATACCGAGGTTGATTTTAATTGGCCAGCTGCTGATTGAAGATCACATGAACAGAAATTCGATTTTACATCCCAGTATGTTCTTGTACTTTGGAACAACTCCTGACCCGACTTCCGACCCAACTTCTGACCCGACTTCTGACCCAACTTCCGAACTAGGTGATATCACCTAGGGTGAAAGTTAGCAACAGTCTATAAAAAATAATTTAAAAAATATTAAAACAAATTAAAATAAAAAAATAAAATAATTTAAAAACGAATTAAAAAAAAATAAAAAAATTTAAACATTAAAACAAATTAAAAAAAAAACAAAAAGTTAAAACATTTAAAAAAAAAAATTAAAAAATTTTTAAATTTTTTTTTTTTAATTTGTTTTAATTTTTTATATTTATTTTTTAATTTAATTTATTTTTTAATTTAATTTATTTTAATTTGTTTAAATTTTTTTATTTTTTTTTAATTTGGTTTAATTTTCTTTCTTTTTTTTTAAATTATTTTATTTTTTTTATTTTAATTTAATGTTTTTATTTTTTTATTCGTTTTATTTATTTTTTATTTAAAAAAAATTATTTAATAAATTATTTATTTAATGTCGGGGATGATGCTAAAATCAGATGATCCTGAAATTTCGATTTATTTTGATATGAAATTTTAAGATTGTTTTGAGATGTTTTTTCGTCTTTGTCTTATAAGGTTAGGGTAAGGTTTGGGTGTAGATTTGATATTTAAAGAGTATATGTAGATTTTAGCAGGGCTTATAGTTTCAAATCGAGACCCCAAATTTCAGCATCATCTGATTTCAGCATCATCCCCAACATTTAATTTCAGAAAAAAATTATCAGAACAACCACCACCAATTATTCAGAGGATATTTAAACCTTGTCTTCAGGTTCAAATTTAATTTTATTTCGAATTGTTTTTCTTTTTTTCTTTAAATCCTCTCATATTAATTTTATTTATTTTGTATTTTATGATTATCTTTATTTATATAATTATTTCTATACTAAACTCATACTAATTCTACAATCTAACCTCCAACCCTATCCTTTATCTAACACTAACCCACACATTAGCATCAATTATAGCACCACGACACCTAGTGCAATGGTAAGAGAAACAGCAAAAGAGAGAATCGACAAGAGATACAGCAAGAGAAACAGTAAAAAAATGGCAAGAGAAATGGTAAGAGAAATGACAACACTATAGAAAAAAAGAAAATGAAACACTACAGATAAAACGGCAGTACAAGAAACTTAAAAAATGATAAAATAACAATAGAAGAAAAAAGTAAACTGCTACTAGTGAAATGACTTACCTAAATGCAACAATTGAAATTGCAACCGACGATAAAACAAAAGATAAAACCAAAGATAATACAATAGCAACAACACAAATGGCAATGTAAAAAAAAAGGTTGGTTAAAAAAACAGTGATCCATGTACTGTATTTATTTTTTTTATGTTGATCCGTGAAATAGGAAAGTGCTCATGTAATCATATGACACTGACCTAGCCCAGAGATCGATTAATCACGGGACCTGAAAAATCTCATCTACACCCTGTATCTGTCAATATACTCTCAGGAATTTTTTGCAATTTTTCTCAAAGCTTTATATGTTCTACATTAAAATCATATATTGCATGTCTTTTTATTAGATCAGCTAAAGATGCTATAAAAAAAAGCAATTTTAAATCTTTGTATTTTTATTTCAAGTATTATATTAGCAGCAAATATAATATCTGTTGTATGAGAATCAAAAACTTAAAAATCAATACAAGTTCTTTGTCTTCAGTAATTAAAAAAGGTCAATTATATTTAATAATCTATTCTTTAATAACTCATTAAATTTATTTTTATTAAAAGGTGTATGAAAATTATTAATTTAATAAATAAATTATACTCTAAATAATTTTCTAACTATTATATAATTTTTAATTTATACTTGCTTTATTGTTCATAATTTTAATAACAAAGAGCTACCTTGTTTTTCTTTTGATTTGTTTAATTCAGATACTCTACTTTGATGATTTTTTTTCTTAAGATTTGATATGGTTTTATTTTAATATACTAATTCTGTTCCACACAAATTACATTTTGCTTTACTGCCTTTTTTTAAAGTAGTTCTATACATGAATATGTATTAGACATATTTTTTTGATGTTATTTAATACTAAAAATCTTTTTACCTAGTAGATGCAATTTTACTACTACTACCTTTTGTCTGAATCAGGTTACTTTTTTTTGATTGAGATGAAGGCAATTCACCAACTTTAGTTTTACTAATGTAAATAGATGCTTGTTTAGCTTCATTTGTATATGTATATACTTGTTTTGCTTTGTCTATTTAGAAAAATATTTGTTTAGCTTTATCCATATAGATAAAAATTTGTTTAGCTTCATTTATATAGATATATGCTTGTTTAGTTTCATGCATATAGGTAGATACTTGTATATAAAATTTTGCTAGATTCTTTGTAAGGGTATAGATAAGGTTGATATTGTAAAAAGATTAAGTACTTTGCTAAGTAAATAAGTTTTGAAAGTTCTTATTTAAAAAAAAGAATTCTTTATGTTCGCACATTTATTATTATAATACAAAGTTCTTTAAATTATAAAAATAATTTTTCAAAAAAAAAAAATTTTAAAAAAAGTTTAATAAAAAAATTTAAAAAAATTTAAAAGTTCATAATCATAATGCTTTTTTTTATATATTTATTATAGATTTGTTATAGGGTAAAAGGTTTATATAGCTTAGAGATTATAAGATTAGTTTAAAAGTATAATAATAAAATAAGTTTATTATCAAAGAAAAATAAAAAGCATTTGAAAGTTCTTTTTGATCAAAAAATATTAACTAATCATTGCATAATATTTTTAGCTAATCATTATTTGCTATTTGAACAGATCCCTTAGATCTGATTCCAGGAATCTGTTAGATTCTATTTATTGTAGATTTAATCTGATCTAAAGCACCAGATCTGGATCAGATCTGGATTTCATATTAGATCTTGTAGAACACTACTCATTATATAAATGTCATATTACTATGTTTTGGTAATAAAATTTTAATACCAAATTAATTTGATTAGTAAAAATAGTCTGGAAAATCTTATTATGTGATTCAAAAAAATTAAACAAATGAGTCAAATTAGCCTATATAGTAAATAAATCTGGTCACTTTTTTTTTTGGTTGTATTGTTTTATCTGTTCATTTTTCAATGTGTTTATTAATTTATTTATCTAATGAGGACCAAAAGTATTTAATTGACTAAAGAAGACAACTAATAAAAAATTCTTTATAATTAAATAATACTTAATAGCAATATAAAATTCTGTATATTTAGAATTTATTACAAAGAAGCTTATTGAAGTTATTTTATTGATTGTTTAATTTGTAATATTTTTTTAAATTTGTTAAAAAGTGAAATAACAAAATATTTTACCAGGTACTATATTACTAATAAACATATAATAGCATATCTGTGTATAATAAAAATTAATCAAAATTTAATATTGATATTAATATTATTTAATGTGCTATTAATTATTAAATATAATAATTTGTGAAATTCAAATCGTTCATTCATTTTCAGATTATTTTGAAATCATTTTCAATTTTGTCTTATTATAATCAGTGATACAATAGTTATGCTACTAAAAGTTATACCAGACATCTATAATTTGCCTTTTGAATATCTGATTAAGAACCAAATATAATTTTTATAGAGCTATTCCAGATTAGAGTTACTACCTCTATTCAGATATATTTTTTATATCCGGATTTATCCGGTTTTAACATAGTATATATCCGGATTTAAATTTAAATCTGGATTTATTTATATCCGGATATAAAAACACCATGTCACGTTATATCACATGACATAGTATATATCCGGATATATATATCCGAATAGAGGTGTTAACTCTATTCCAGATTTCTAGGAAGATGCACTAGATTTAGATTATTATTTAGCTCTAGTTGTGGTTGTTGCTTGATTCCCTGAAAGTTAGTTCAACACTAGCTCATTTTTTTGACACTATATCCCTGACAGAATGTTTCATATACAGCATTTTTTGTTGACAGAATCTTTCCTCAACATACCATGTTTTCGATCTCCCCTTTCCTTGACCAGACATATTTTCGAAAAGACATTTTACTAACATGACGTATTTCAGAAAGAATATTTTTCTGACATGACATGCTTTTGACATCTTTTTCTGACAAGATCTTTCGCCAATTAGAAATATAATTATTGAGTAGAGTGATATATTTGTGTTCATCACATTATATGATTAAGCACTTGGCCTAAATAAGTGTTGGGGTTAGGTTAGATTAGAGCTAGGTGATAGTATAATTTAGGCCAAGTTAATAGTGCTAGTAAACAGATGACATAGTTGCATGATTTCACGTGATGTGATGATCACTAAGTTTATCATTCTTGTCAGAAAAAGTGCATTCAATAAAACTTAGTGTCAGTGAAAAGTCAAATTAGAAATATGTAATGTCAGATAAATGTCTTGTCGAAAATATGAAATATCAAGGAAAGAGGATGTTGAAAGCATGGTATATCGAGGAAAGATTCTGTCAACAAAAAGTGCTGAAGGTGAAACATTCTGTCAGGGATATAGTGTCAGAAAAATGAGCTAGCAGGGAACTAACTTTTGGAAAATTATACTGTAATCCTAGTTGTTAGCAGGTTTTATAGCAAAATTATCAGCTAGAAATTTTTTACTTAGGATATAATTTATTAGTATAATCTTTTATGATTTTGGAGCAAAATTGATCAATTCTAATCCAGTCAAATATGAATCTGATGCACTCTAACATATTTCAACATAGAATTTTTGGAACCTCTATATGAGTTCTAAATGTATATGTTAAATTCCTCATATAGGAGTCTATACAAATTTGGATTAGAATATATCAGAATGTATCAGAATCATGGTCAACTGGATTAGAATTGATTGATTTTGCCCAATATAAAAAATTTTACTATATACTAAGATGATACAAATAAAATTTAATGGTTTTTATATCCGACTAGGTTAGAAAATTGCAAAATTCAAAATTTTTTTTAGGGAGCTAGTAATTGTACTTCCAAAATTGTTATTTATACTCTTTAGCCTGGATTCTAACTCTTCTGACCTAGTCTGTAATGTAGTACAAACAAAGATCACATGACTTTTGAATTCTGGCTTTTTGACCAATAGTTAGATTATACAAAGTTCAGGTCATGTGATCTGTATAATAATAAAAGCCAATCAAAATTTGATCCCGTAGTAGAATTTGGTGCACTAATGATATCTTATGAACTGTTAATTAGAATCACATGATTTTAATACCATTTGATTTGTCTCATCAAGACGAATCGAATGGCACCAAAATCATATGATTCTAACTGATGGTTTACAATATATTGTTATTTAACCAAAATAACCTACATATATATAATCTTTGAAAATTAGCACAAAATCATAAATAAATTTTGATAGGCTGGTTTATTCTTGATGATTTAACTACCAAAATGTTCGCCTTGAAGAAACAGTTCCAACGAGACCAAAATCATTAAAATCCAATTATGGAATTAACAGATCGTTAAGATTTTTGGATAAAAATTAATAAATTTAACTAATCTAATTTTCATCAAAAATAATAAGAAAATCTTTAACGATTTATGTTCTCATAATTGGATTTTAACAATTTTGGGCTTGTTGAAATCATCTCTTCAAGGCAGTCAGTTTGGTGTCAAAATCATCAAAAATGGACCAGTTTGTTAGAAGTTATCTACGATTTTAATTTAATTTCAAAATTTGCTTTATATAGGTTATTTTGGTTAAATGACGATATCTTGTGAACTATTAATCAAAACCATATAATTTTAGTACCATATGACTTGTCTCATTGTGACGAATCGAATGGTACCAAAATCGTGTAATTTCAATTAATGGTTCGCAAAATATTATTAGAGATCTTTAATGCGCCAAATTAGGCACTGCACCAAAATTGGACTGTGTTTTTAGATAAACTTTAAAAAGTGATATCTCATAATCGAGTAATCAGATTCTGGTAATTTGGATACCATTCGATTCATCTTGATGAGAAGAATCGAATATTTTCAACATCACCTGAATCTGATCACTAGATCATGAGATATTACTTTTTAAAGTTTATCCAAAAACACAGTCCAATTTTGGCATAGTGCAATTTGGCGCACTAAAGATCTCTAATGATATCTTGTGAAATATTAATTAAAATTACACAATTTTGGTACCATTCGATTCTCACGATGAGACGAGTCAGATGGTACTAAAATTATGTGATTTTGATTAATAGTTCACAAGATATCGTTATGTAACCAAAAAAACTTGTATAAAGCAAATTTTGAAATTAACATAAAATCTTAGATAACTCTGATAGACTAGTCCGTTTTTAATGATTTTGCCACCAAACTGTCTGCTTTGAATAGATAATTCCAACAAGCCTCAAATCGTTAAAATCCAATAACAGGATTACAAAATCGTTAAAGATTTTTTTATTATTTTTGATGAAAATTAAATTAGTTAAACTTATTAATTTTTATCCAAAAATTTTAACGATCTTGTGATCCCGTGATTGGATTTTAATGATTTTGGGCTTGTAAGAACTACTTACTCTTCAAGGCGGACATTTTGGTAGTAAAATCATCAAAAACGGACCAGCCTAACAAAATTTATTCATAATTTTGTGCCAATTTTCAAAGATTATATATATGTTGGTTATTTTGGTTAAATGACAATATCTTGTGAACTATCAGTCAGAATCATATGATTTTGGTACCATTTGATTCGTCTCGATAAGACAAATCAAATGGTACTAATATCACATGATTTTGATTAATAGTTCATAAGATATCGTTAGTGTCAAATTAGATACTGCACCAAATTCTACTTCGGCATCAAAATTTGATTGGCTTTTATTATTATACAGATCATGTGACCTGAACTTTGTATAACCTAACCATTAGTCAAAATGCTAGAATCCAAAAGTCATATGATCTTTGTTTGTACTATATTACACAGACTAGGTTGAAAGGGTTGGAATCTGAGCTAGGAGTATAAATACCAATTTTGGGGTACAATTTAGGGTTGCGACCCAAACAGTATTTACTAAGTTTCGCAAAATGCTTCTAATTTGCCGTAATGTCAAATATTTACGATATGTAACTTATATTATGGCTAGAAGTCACAAATTGTTACATGTAAAAACTGGTTTGGGTCTAATCCCAAATAAGGATAGGACACGTAGTATTTGATTATTAAGGTACAAACCTTTAACCTACAGTTATTTATCCTCTAACATTATACATTATAATAACAGCCATATTCAGTCTCATAATTTTTTGGTATTGACAATGGTTTCGCTAATAAAAATAAAAAAATCCTTTTGGTTATTCTATTAATGATCGTTATATAATCTCCTAATCAAATAAATTGATCGTGATTACTACTGGTCAGAAAGATCTCTTACAAGATTAACAAAGAATGTTTATTTTTTCTAATATGCCATTTTTCAAATGCTTATAGGTTCGAAAAGGAGTTTTATTGCATAGTACTAATATTTATCAAAACATGGTTTATTCTTATTTATATTTTTTAAAGCATTTTAAATAATTTTAAACAAACCTGGTAATAAGAGTCTGAGGATCTATTATCAAGCAATAGTGGATTTCCATACACTAAAGTGAAGAAATTCAAAGAACATCATACATCTTGATCTATATAAATAAGGAAAGTTAAATTTTTTTAATTTTCTACTTTATATGCTAAATTTTATTTAGTGACTTTTCTTACATTTTAGTCTTTTGATTCACTATTTTCTCAACTCCTAAAAAGGTATTTATGTAATGTTATTTTATTATTATTCTTTCGGTATAATAAATATGAATTAAGATTTTTACATGTTATTGGTTTAGCTACATTTAATTATCTGATCTTGAATTCGTTCTTTAGATTATCAATATTGAACTTTGATATACCTGATTAAAAGTCAAATTTATTGAATAATTTAAAGATTATATTAGGGTGGTAACAGATATTACATAATATTTTAGGAGGGGAGGGGGGTCTCTAAAATCTTATATTAAATATAGAATTTCATATTAGTCAATCAAATTTCTCTTATGTAGGGGGGAGGAGTGTAGGGATATAGTAAAATTATATTACATAATATATGTTATCACCCTTATCACATGCATGATTATTTATAGCTTTTGAGTTTGACACTATATTTTGGTTTTGGTCATGAGCCCAAACTAGGTAAAAATACTGAATCCCAAACCCAAACTAGGTAGAAACACTGTAACTAAAAAAAAGGGTTTGGGTCGCAACCCTAGTACAATTACTAGCCCTCTTTATTTATATCATAGTAAGTAAATATCCAATCAAATAATGCAATTATTATAATATACATATTTAATTATTAAAAGGCATCCATAAATAACATTATACAAGAGGAGTGGGTCAAACGAAAGATAATATTTTTCTCTTTAAGTAGTAGTGACAAAAAATATAATGTAATTTTTTTAGAAAAATTGTCTAAAACTGATCCAGTAGCCCAAATTTATGATTTTGGTACGATTCGATTCATCTTGGTGAGAGGAGTCGAATGGTACCAATTTCATTTTATTTGGATCACTGGATCAAAGTTATTGCAAAATACTATTGGTCATATCTTTTCTTATAAAATTACTATATAACTAATAGTTTTTTGTAAATATCTTATGATCTAGCAATCTAAATAACATAATTTTGGTATTATTGGATTCATCTCACTGAGACAAATAAAATGGTGTCTAAATTATCTAAATTAGATCACTATGTTATGAGATATTCAAGTTTTTGTAAAATTTTATATATAAACATATGGATTTTGAAAAACTTTTTTATATAGTCAAGGGGTCAAGCTAGTGCTCCTAGGTCCAGTCCGGGTCTGGTCTGGTCTGGGTCCGGTCCGGGATCAGACCCGACTCAGACTCTAAATTTTACTAATTTCAGACTTCAGACCAGACTAAGACTCAGGTCCGGGTCTGGTTCGAAGTCTGCAAACTGGTATGAGTCTGAATATAATTATATGTATTTTTTGGCGCTGAACAAGTTTACTTAGTGCATTTTGTAAGATTAATTAGTAAATTTTATGAATAATAAGATTTTATAGAATTTTATTAATAAAATTCTAAAAATCTTATAATTCACAAATTTTTATTAATTAATTCTAACAAAATGCACTAAGTAAACTTGTTCAGCACCTAAAAATGTATTAAAATGGCCTATTTGTTTTTATTTTACTTGAAATTTAGAGATTTGATGCACAATTTTGGAGTTTTGATCAAAAATGTCAAATTTTAACATCCTATCTCCAAATTTCAAGTAAAATAAAAACAACCTGCCGATTTAATGTATTTTTAGGTGCTAAACAAGTCTACTTAGTGCATTAAGTTAGAAATAATTAGTAAAATTTTGTGAATCATAAGATTTTATAGAATTTTATTAGTAAAATTCTATAAA
>QKWP01000614.1:59033-70987 GCA_003550325.1 Gigaspora rosea
GTTGTTTTTATTTTACTTGAAATTTGGAGAAAAGATGCTTAAATTTTGCTTTTTTGATCAAAAATCCAAAATTATGCATCTTTTCTCCAAATTTCAAGTAAAATAAAAACAACCTTGCCGATTTAATGTATTTTTAGGTTTTAAACAAGTTTATTTAGTGTGTTTTGTTAGAATTAATCAATAAATATTTGTGAATTGAAAGATTTTATAGAATTTTACTAATAAAATTCTATAAAATTTTATTATTCACAAAATTTTACTAATTATTTCTAACTTAATGCACTAAGTAAACTTGTTCAGCACCTAAAAATTCATTAATTCAGCAAGGTTGCTTTTATTTTACTTGAAATTTGGAGTTAAGATGTTAAAATTTGACTTTTTTGATCAAAAATCCAAAATTATGCATCAAATCTCTAAATTTCAAGTAAAATAAAAACAAATAGGCCGTTTTAATACATTTTTAGGTGCTGAACAAGTTTACTTAGTGCATTTGTTAGAATTAATTAATAAAAATTTGCCAATTATAAGATTTTTTAGAATTTCATTAATAAAATTCTATAAAATCTTATGATTCATAAAATTTTACTAATTTATTCTAAAAAATGCACTAAATAAACTTGTTCAGCACCAAAAAATATATATAAATATATTCGGACTCAGACCAGTCTGCAGACTTCGGACCAGACCCAGACCAGACTCAAACTTGACTATAAAGTCTGAATATAAAAGTCTGAGTCCAGTCTGAAAATCAGACCAGACTCAGACTTGACTAAAGTCTGGTTCGAGTCCGGTCTGTAGGAGCACTAGGTCAAGCACTACTATATGGGGTACATAATGTTATTTATATGGATGCCCCCTAAGAAAGAGGAAAAGTGTATATATTTAACTAATTTAACTTTAATAGTTATTAGAAAGATAAGCTTCTGATTTAATTGAATAAAGGTCTTTTTAGTATTACACTAACTTACTTTCTTTATTTTTCTTAAGTAAAATTGAAGAGAACTTCTTTACATATATCTTTTATTGAAGTTAAATTTATTTATTTATATATATTTGAATTTAATATACAATATATTAATGTGTTTTTGGCACATTAATGCGTTGTTAAATATGCTACATGCTATTAAATAATGAACTACTAAGTCTAATATGTTAAAGTACTATCTAGAACTTTTATAATCTTTATTCTCTAAATACATAGTTGTGCAAACACATTAACATATTAATATATTATAAAGATTTACAAAAAGGAGAAATTGTATCTATTTCAACATTTTGAATTAATTATTAAGTGTATTTATGGAGGAGCAATTTTATTGAAAATTCTTGATAAACTATTTATTTATTTTTGAACTCATGCTTATTGCTTATATATTCTTTTTTGAAAAATTAGTTAATTTATGATTTGCCTATAGATAATAGAAATCATATATGTAATATATAGTAAAAAGTAGGGATAAATAAAGATAAGTTTTTTAGTAAATGTTGGAATCTGGCTGTTCTTTCTTCTAAAAGTTTTTTCTGCCAAGTAAACTTTTAATGTGCATCTAATAAAAGTTGTAGAACTAATTTTTCTGATTCCAATAGTAGTAAAATTATTAAAATTGACACAATATAGCATGAGATATAAGCATTTTAATCTTTGCAACTATATATTTTTTCTTTGTTTATTTAAAGAAAAAACATATAGTAGTTGTGATGCTCATTTCTCATGATATACTAGGTCAATTTTAATGGTTTTACTACTATTGGAATTAGAAAAATTACCTCTACAACATTTATTAGATAAACATTAAAGGTTTAATTGACAAAAAAAAACTTTTAGAAGAAGAAACAGCAAGATTCCCATATTTAGTAAATTAATATAGTAATTTGCCCAAAATTTATTATATAGATCCTACTAATTATAGGCGAATCACGAATTAAACATCTTGAAGCTTATTTGATTAAAAAAAATATCTATAGCTCCATTCAAAATATTTAATGTATTTAGGTAAAATTTGAAATTAAAAGAGTTTTCTAAACTTTATCTCCTTGCTTAGTAGTAAGTTCAATTAAGTTTTCAATACCTATTTTCAAAAATTACAAAAATGGAGCAATAAAACCTTAGCAAGGAACCCTAGAAAGTTTTTAATACTAAAGGATTGGTCTCACTCATCAGTCATAGTAATTTACAAATAACTAAGGTTAATGATGCTGCCCGAAACTATATAGTTTCGGATTGACCGAAACTGAAACTGGTATTACCAGTTTCGGACATGACCTTCTTGGCCAAAGCTTGCCTAAAGACCCAAAACTAGACCAATACTCCGAAACTAGACTAAACTCCGAAACTGGCCTGCTAATAAATTCCCACAGTAGCATATTGTATACATGCTCAATGCCGGAGTAGTGTTGTTAAAAAATTCTCACCGATTATTAAATTGAGTGCGATTAAAAACAGGTTTTGCACTAGAATTCTGCAAATATCAGAAGCGCATATGCCAGTACTTGAGGTTTGCGCAGGTAATACAAACTCCTAAAGACTATTCCAGAAGAATCTGAACACGCAGAAGTACAAATATGCAAAAACGTTAAGGCCCCTAACCCTAAAATGGCACTTGAGCTTACGTACGTACTGTACGCATGTACATATGCATACTGATTCTTTTTTTATTATTTTTTTCTTGCAGCATTTTTATAATAACTGTTTTACCTGTGAAATATAATAAAGATTTATTCCCCCCTCATTACGTATACCTTGATGTAGATGAAGCATTCCTTACATGTGATGTAAGGTAAGAAAATTTTAAAACAGAAGACAAAACCAAGCATTTCTTTCAAAGAAATAATATCTAATATTTGAAAAATAAGTTTAAAATAAATGAATAATTCTAGTAATATATCGGCTTTTAATGAAATTCCTTATGCTAGCATTATCAAATATGTTTTTTTTTTTTTTTTTTTTTTTTTTTTTTTTTTTTTTTTTTTTTTTTTTTTTTTTTTTTTTTTTTTTTTTTTTTTTTTTTTTTTTTTATTTATTTATTTATTTATTTTTACTTATTTTTTTTCGTTGTTTTTTCTTTAGCCCAGGACCCTAATATTGTTAAATTAGTTTCCACTATCACTCGCCCACCTTGCAAAGGAGAAAAGATTTTATTTTATTAGCAAAGAAAACTTTTCAAACCAAATTGGAGAAGGGTCGATTTTTAGAGCACGATGGAAATTATTACGAAGTTCATAAATAGGCGGGTAGTTAGTTGGTAGACAATGAGTGAGTAGGTGTGAAAATAGATTTTTTACAAGTGGAATAATGGGCTGGATCGATATTTACAGATGAAAGGGTAGGGTGGATAAATATTTTTTAGTTTTAGAGGTAAGTTTCGCGGGTATGCGCATATTTTGCAATGGTGGGAATAAAAAATTCTGGTTATTTCCAACTATGGAAATAACCAGAAATTTGCATTTTTGATATATGTACTACAGAATATACGGCACTTTCAAAATACTTTTGGATAATACTAGTATAGTTTCAGAGTTTTTCATAGTTTCAGGATTTTTACATAGTTTCAGAATTTCAGAAATTAGTTTCGGCTATTTAAAACTAGTTTTGGTTTCAGATATTTGGCCAAAAGAGTTTCGGGCAGCATCATTAACTAAGGTAGAAGTTTGGAATGCTGTTATTAAGCTCAAATCACTGGCTTATTTAATGATTCTAAAAATTGGTTTTATAAAATTTCCAAGCCTTAAAAGACTATTTTGCAATATTGTTTGCCTTTTATATGCTATTTTCAAATTTTAGCAGATGATTTTACAAAAAATATACAACTATACTAGCAAATTTTAAATGAAAAGTTTTGAAATAATATTACAAAAGATTCAAGTATTTGAATAGTCAAATATCTCAATTGTTGTTTCTTCTTATATGATTTTGCCTCCATTTAGAGTGACTCAATTAAACAATTTTCAAGAGTTATTAAAGAAGTAGATGCTACAGATATTGCTTTATGAATTGATTAAAAAGCTAAATTATATTCAATAGCAAACAATTCTTAACTTACTTTTTTGTAGAAGTAGAAATAGTTTTATTAGTTAAGCATTTTGAAAATTATGTGATAGAGAAGAGAATCTTATTGTAGTTGTAGAAGTTGAAGAAACTAATGAAATCCTTGGCAAATATAATTCTATTAGATAGAATAAACCTAATCTCTATTAGAAAAAACAGTAATTCTTGTGAAAAATATAAAATATATGATAACAGTTTTATTTTTTTTGAATAGTACTCTGCAAAAATCTATTTAAGCCCATCAGCAAATTTATAATAGCGTAATCTTACGTAAGATCTTACGAACCATAATATAAGCAAAATATTACATAATATATTGCGAAATATTTCGAAATATCAAATTTTCGAAATACAATATTACGAAAGTAATTTCGAAATATTTCGAAATATATTACGAAATATTGCGAACCCTTTCAAAATATTTTAGGACTAGAAAACCAAGCTAGATCAGTAGATCTGTAACCTGAATCGCGCATTAGACTGATTTTTCGAAATAGTTCGAAATAGTTTGATGATATTCAAATTCTGTACTACAAGATCAGATTAGATCTTTTGTTTATAATTAAATCTTCTATTTTATTTTTTTCACTTTTTTGTTTTTCAGTTTTGTTTTCGTTTGTTTTTTTGTTTTTTTTTGTTTTTTTTCATTTTTTTTTATTTATTTATTTTTTAATTTTTTTATTTTATTTTTATTTCGACACTTTACAAGAAAAACAACCAACTTTTCGAAACCTTGCGCAAGCCAACTACAACTTCCAACACTTTCAAGAACATATCCCAGCAATTTCTAAACTTTCAAGAATGCTTCTTTAAAGAAATGGATGCAAGTTTTTGCAAGTTTTTGCAAGTTCTTGCAAGGTTTCACATTACTTATTTTTCGTTTCGTGTTTTTTGTTTTTATTTTTTTAGTTTATTTTTTAATTATTTTATTTATTTTATTTTGGCACTTTGCGAGAAAAACTAAAACTTTTCAAAACCTTGCGCATGCCAACTATGACTTTCGACACTTTCAAGAACACATACCAGCAATTTCTAAATTTTCAAGAACACTTCTTTAGAGAAATGGGCGCAAGTTTTTGCAAGTTTTCACAAGTTTTCACAAGTTTTTGCAAGTTCTTGCAAAGTTTCGTTTCATTTATTTTTTCATTTCATGTTTTTTGGTTTTGTTTTTTTTAGTTTATTTTTAAAATTTTTTTATTAATTTATTTTATTTCGGCACTTTGGAGAAAACAAAACTTTTCGAAACCTTGCACATTCTAATAACGACTTCTAACACTTTCAAGAACACACCTCCAACAAATTTTAAAATTTCAAGAATGCTTCTTTAGAGAAATGGCACAAGTTTTCGCAAGTTTTTGCTAATTTTTGCAAGTTTTTGCAAGGTTTCGCTTTATTTATTTTTTGTTTCGTGTTTTTTGTTTTTGTTTTTTTGGTTATTTTTAAAATTTTTTTATTAATTTATTTTATTTCAGCACTTTGCGAGAAAAACAACAACTTTTCAAAACCTTGAGCATTCCAACGACAACTTCCAACACTTTCAAAAACGATAGAAAACAAAGAAGCGAAGATAATAGCTAACTGTGGGGTGAGCAAAAATAAGTATATAGGGCTAGTTTTTTGTATATAGTAATAGAATTAGATGCAATGAAGTGCGAAAGTAATTTAAAATATTTGTAATAATGTAAAAATAATATGTAATATATAATAAAGTATATAATTAATTAAAAATGTATATTTAATAAATGTAAAATATAATATATAATAATAAATAAAAAATAAAAATTTTATATTAAATTGCGAAACTGTGCGAAATATTGCGAAAACCTGTAAAAAAGCATGATTATGTGAATATGTATATCGTTTATTTATTTTTTAAAAAATTTTAAAAATTTGCAAAATATTGCGAAACAATGCGAAAATATCAAAATATTACCTCCTGCGCGCATTAGTTTATTGATCTGCATAAGTACGCGACCCATAGGGGGGTAATTTGCATTTTTTTTATTTGCAATATATTTCAAAATATTTCGAAATAATAACCATAATATTACCGTAATATAGCGTAATATATTGCATAATATGACGTATCATTCGTAAGATTTTCATAATATTATGGGCTGTAATATCTTACGTAAGATTACGTATATATAATTCGCTGATAGCCATATAAAGGGTTCACAATAGGGATGTTATCCTGCTTGCTAAAACTCAGTTCGATTCTGTTTGGAACTGGAACTTAAGTTTTTGCAATCATATAATTTTTTATTAAATCTGCTCCAAATGAGTTTGAAATAGATCAGATGAGCAATATTAATTTGTAATAAATTTAAATATAATTTTATATATTTGCTTTAATAAAAAATTATAGCAATAGCAAGTTTTATTAAACTGCTTATACTAGCATAATTATTAATATAAACTGAGTTTAAAAATAAGTTTTTATATAAATATGCTTTGAATAGAGTTTCAACAGGTTTTAAGCACAAGCAAACTAGTTAGAGCAGAATAATAACACTAGTTCACAATATGCAATTTATAATGAATATGATTATGGTCTGTGTTTTGGTAGTGATTCTTATAGTTATAAGTTTGTTATTACTTATAAAAATTTATATATATATAATAAAACTTCTAGGCAGCAGGGTCTAAAAATTTTTTAAAGGTTATGTAAACCAGTAAATTTTATTTGTATCATCTAATAAATCATATCCATTCATTAAGTAAAAATATCCAACTGATAATTTTGCTATAGAACCTGCTACAACTATAACTAAACACCAATATAAATCTAATACATTTATCCAAAAATTTGGGAATGGCCTTGTAAAATTGAGTTAATCAGTTATACAGATATCTGAGTACATTTTTTAAAATTTAATTTAAAAGGTAGATATAACTTACTATAATGACAATTTGGATTTTTTTTACTAATTTTTCAAAAATATTGATATAACCAAGTACTCTAGCATGGCAAAATATCAGATCATATAACTTCTGGTTCTTTGAACTAATATAGATAATTGTTTAGAATTTTACAGGAGGGTCATCAAAATTCTGGGCTATATGCATTAAATTTAGGTCAGCATTTAGCTCTAGTTGTTAATAGGTTCTATAGCAAAATTATCAGTCAGTCATTTTTTATTTAATGAATGAATAGATATAATTCATTAGTAAATCTTTTATAATTTTGGGACAAAATTAATCAATTCTGATCCAGCCAACTATGACTCTGATGCACTCGACATATTCCTACCTGGAATTTTAGTAACCCTCTATATAAGTTTGCAAGAAATGAAAGATTGTTGATACAATAACTTGTAGAACTGGGTTGGGGTCCCATAGTCTAGTGGTCTAGATGCTCAACCCTCACAGCCAAGGTTTTTGGTTCAAATCCTACTAGAAGTGGTTTCTAGGAAAATTTGGATGCAAGACCCTGTGAAAGTCCATGTAAAGTACGAATCTGGTTTTAGGAATTTCCGGAAGGAGATCCATTGTAGAGGGTTGGCACCATAGATGACGGTCCAGTTACATGAAATTGTGTGAGTAATTTCTTGGCGAGCAAGGGCAAGGTAGCACCAACAACTCTAAGGCGGTCTTGGGGATCTTGATTGGGAGAGCAACACAACTGTAACATGAACCTGAGTAGTGAGAAAAGTGGTAAACACAAAGGAATCTGTGGTAAAAAATTGGCCTAAACTGGATAAGGAACACCTCTGGTACCGGTACCAAACCTAAATTGGAAGGAAGCTACTACTATAGAGGTAGATCTGCAAATTGGGGATATGAACAAAATGATGAATCACCTAGTGGGAAGTACAATGTACGAAATAAAGCTCTCTGGCCTAACTAACGGTAGAATACCAACCGCTCTACAAAAAGTTAAAAGTAGTACAGAATAGGGTTCCGCAATTTGATTTGATCTTCAAATATTTGAACCAAATATTTGATCAAATTCAAATTCAAATTTGACTATATTTGATTTGATCAAATTCAAATATGGCCAAATTTGATTTGATTTGACAAATATTTGATTTGATTTGAAAATTACTATTAAAAATTCAAATTCAAATCAAATTCAAATTCAAATATTTGAATCAAATCAAATTCAAATCAGGGTCAATTTGATTTGATCAAATTCAAATTGATCCAATATTTGATTCGATTTGAATTTGAGGAACCCTAGTACAGAAATGTATTCTGAAGTCCAGTTGGGAGTAGCTGTGTCACATAGGAGGAGTAAGAGCTAGCTTGTTGAGGATAGGGGTGGTTCTCACTCGAGCCAGTTATGCAACATAGCCGGTGCTCACCTACCTTTAAAAGAAGTATCTGCTAACCAATCCAGATAGCATATCTGCAGTAATATACGATAGACCACTGAGAGTAGTGGGTAAAGCTTAGTTTGGCCCTCACTAGCACATGGGTAATCTCAGGACACCAAGGTTTAGGAAGTAACTGTGAGGTTACGATCATCTGGGCAAGGCCCCTGCACCTACTTGGAAGTATAGGATCAGCAATATGAGAGAAGCAGTGAATATAGTAAATAGCAGAATAACAAAATAGGGAGTAGTCCAAAAATGCAGTTATACAGAAAATGGGGCGTGGAAAGCTCTAGTAGGTTTAGGTCACAAATAGTCAAAAATGTCTGAGTCTCTTGTACTTAATATAGTATAATATTGTATCACATAATATTTACAAACATATACTTAATAATAAAGTCTTCGAGGCACAACCTCACCTTAAAAAAAAAATAAAATAAAAATAACTTGTAGAACTAAATAATATTTAACTAAAATTTTTCATTTGCCAACCAGCAATTTAGCACTTCTATACTACATTCTTTTTGCAACTATATATAATCTTTATTTTAACATTGATCATCTTTAATACAGGTTTAAATTATTATTATTGTTATTACTATAATATCATACACTTGATATAATAATTTCAATATTAATTAAATCAATTTAACAAGATACTGATTGCTATTGACAATAACTTGTAATAGAAATTATGTAATTTTATTAAAATTATTTTAATAATAACTTTATCACAATATAGTAAGTAGGTTCTATAACAAAAAATAACAATAATTTCAATAGAAATTAATACAACTTTAGTTGATACTTTGTATTGCCAAAATAGTAAGTAAGTTATATAACAGAATTTTTATATATTGTAAACTTACTTTTTTTAATGTATCTAATAAATTTTGTGATCTAATTAATAATTTAAGATCTACTACATATGATGATGTACGTGACTGCTTATATTTACTATTATATTTATTGTTTATATATCGTCTACCATCTAACCAAGTTGCTAAAAATTTATTACCTCTATTTTGAGTATTACATAATCTATTAAAATGAATCCATTTGATTACATTTCTCATATTTTGTAGCATTAAATTAAAATTCTTTAATGCAATTATCGATATCATTATTCCTGCTTGTCTATTCTTGTGTTGTTTTCTGAGGATCACATGTTTCACACCAAGCATAAGCTGTGTTATATTAGTTGCAATTTGTACATTTTCCATAACAATCACCTCTAAGAGTAAATAAATCAAATACTAATATATATCATTTGTTGTATTTTGAGTTAATCCATAGACATTTTTATTTTCAAATTGTATATAATTTTTAAACTTACCAAAATATAAATAAAATTATTTATATAAATATGTATATTATTAATTAAATAAACTATATATATAATAGTATAATCTTACTTCTTTTAATGTATTTAATAAATTTTGTGACTACTTAATGATTTAAGATCCACTATATATAATGATGTATATAACTGTTTACATTACTACTATATTTATCTTTTATATACATATTTTTTATTGTCCAAAGCAAAGCAAGGACTATTACGTTCAAGCATATTTGAATGCATATCTATACAATATCTGGCAGAAAGAACTATTAGAATTTGAAAAATGATAGGCCAATGATGATCATTAATTACAGTATGTATTTATTAAAATGATGGGCCCCATGATAATCATCAATAACAGTACGTACATATTAATATGTCAATCCTATAATGATTTTAAGTGAATGTAATATATGTATGTGTTTGTACGTCAAACATATTGTATATATATATTGGATATATAATAAAAGTATAGCAATACATTGTTTTATCTAAATTTGACTGCTAACAATTTACTTTCAGAAAAAAATTATTTTGCAATTTGAACTTTTCTCATACATTTTCTAATAAGTAGTCTTTTACATTTTTTTTTAAAAAAAAGTTTCTTTACAGTCACTATAAATTGCATTAATGTTAATACTATTTTTTTAAATTCCTATAACTTAAAAAAATAGAAATGTATGCGGAGGACCAGGTTTATGATGGCCAGACCCAACATACAGGGTAGGCTATGGTATTTTGCGCAGCTGTAGAACTGAGCTTGAAACAGAGAGTGCCTCTACAGAAATTAATCCTAGTACTTTAGATACTATATCATCATATTACTCTGAAGTACCACTCCAATATAATACTCATCTATCATTACCTATACAACAATATAGCTCTATCTACACTATAGAACAAGAGATATACAATAAATATGAATTGTTACCAGATAAATCTGACAACAATTTCAATATATTAACTACATATACTAATACTATAAAAGAAACAAATACCAATTTCCATTCAAATTTATCAGAGACTTATGACCCATCAGCATGCTATAACAAATTCTTATACTATCACAGATTACAATCTTTACCTTCACTACAAACTGTCAGCTCCTTTTTAGCCTATTTACAAGATGAATATCCAATGTTTTATTTACAACAGTATATTAGAATCTCTATCAAATATAGCAAAATAGACTATTATTTTCCAGAAGCACATATTTATTTACTACATGAACATCTTCTACTTAATCACTTTTTTGTACCTTTTAAGGACTTTAGTCTTTTTAATAAAGTTCCACTCAAATTAAGTTATTCAATACCAAGAGCCATACCTACAAGTAGTAATTCTAACTTAGAGCAAGTTCAAGATCAGATTTCTCCTCTTAATTTATTAATATGCACACATAGTGTTCAAGGATATAACAACAACCTCAAAAGGCTAATGTGAAAGCATTATTGTCTCTCACATGATATTCAGATTAGTTGTATTACTGAAACTAAAATATCCTCTAATAACTTCTTTACCTACTTCATTAAATCTTCACAATTTTCATACTTTTGAGCAAGTACTGATAGCTCCAAAGCAGGCACTGCAATCATGATTTCTAATATACTTAGACCACATATTCATAATATTCTTACCTATCCTAGACATGAAGTTGCTATTGACCTCTTCTTTAAACATGACTTTAAATTTAGAATTATATCAGTTTACTTACCTTCAGATGATTTAAACTTAGTCTGGATATACAAAATAATGTTATTCAATAGATAAACCAAAAGAGTGCCAGGATGTAGGTGAAATTTTCTGGGTCACGTGACAACCCGATCTCCGATCCAGGTCGGGATCCCGTGATCCAGAATAGTCAAAATTTGACTTTCCAATTGGCTATTTCCTCTCAGGTGTGTGTTTGTATTACCCGTGCAAATAAGTGATCCGCCCAACAACCAACACAACAATACGCATACAAGAAACAAGCAAAATTTTTTTTTCTTCTTTTTTAATCGTTTTATGTTTTGTTTTTTTTTTATTTTTTATTTTTTATTTTATTTTTTATTTTTTATTTTATTTTTTATTTTTTATTTTTTTATTTTTTATTTTTTTATTTTTTATTTTAATTAGTTTTTATTTTTATTTATTTATTTATTTATTTTTATTTTTTAATTTTTCTTTTTTACATTAATCTTTTTTTAACCGTTTTAATTTTTTATTTTATTTATTTAATTCAGTTTAATTTTTTCAGTTTTTTTTT
>QKWP01000614.1:71246-84770 GCA_003550325.1 Gigaspora rosea
TTTATTTATTTATTTATTTATTTTTATTTTTTAATTTTTCTTTTTTACATTAATCTTTTTTTAACCATTTTAATTTTTTATTTTATTTATTTAATTCAGGTTAATTTTTTCATTTTTTTTTGTTATTTTAATTCTTTTAAATTTTTTTTATTTTTTTTTAATTTAAATTTTTTTTTGAATTTAATATTTTTGCACATGTGCGCTGCAGCGCACCTCATATGATTTGGTGTAATGTGAAATCAAAACAATCTAAATAACCCATTTTTTGTTAGTTAGAGTTAGGGTGAGGTTAGAATAGTGTATAGGCGAGAAAGGGTTTTATAGTAAAATTTTGCAAGGAATTTTTTTTGTTAGAGTACGAAGAGTGGTTTCATAAGCAAAATTCTGAGACACAGGCGATTTTTTAAAAGATCACTATTTTTTCTCAATTTCACATTACACCTAATCCTACGATCTGATTGGTTTATCAGATGGGTGCGTTACACGCATATGCGCTAAATTACATAAACCTTTTTTTTTATTTATTTTTTTTTTATATTTTTTTTTTAATTTAAATTTTTTATTTTTTTTTATAAACATTTTTTTTTAATATTTTATTTTATTTTTTTTTCTTTAATCGTTTAATTTTTTTTTTATTTGTTTTAATTTTATTTATTTATTTATATTTGTCATTTTTTCTTAATTTTTTTATTTAATAATTTTAAATTCATTTAGTTTTTTAAATCTGGTTCAATTTTATTTATTTTTTTTAATTCGGTATAATTTCATTTATTTTATTTATTTATTTAAATTATTTATTACATTTATTTTTAGAAAAATAATTATCGGACCAAGATTGAAAGAATTATGACAAACAAAAATACTTTAAAAGCTCTTATTTTATTGAATCGTTTCATCGCAGACTAAATAAACACACGAGTGAACAGCCTAACCAAATAACACCAACTAACTTACCCTAACCTACCAACTAACTTACCCTAACCTACAAACTAACTTACCTTAATCCTATCAACTAATTTATTCTAGCCATAACAACCAATTTACTCTAACCCTATAAGAAGCAACGATACCTCCAATTACGACAAAATGGCCACCACAAGCATAACACGAATAATAGCAGTACTATTTATAACTACGCATGAAATGACGACTACAGAAAGAAGTGGAAAAGTTAAATATGTAACAAAAAAAACCCGAAGCAAATCAAGCGACGAAATCTACCCAAATAATGCGTCACCTACCATAATTGCAGCGGCACGAAACTGAAACCAACGATTATAGAAAACAGGTGGAGGAACAACAAAATTCATTCCAAGACAACATAAATCATACGATACCTACCACAGCGGCAGCACGAAACTGAATCAACAAAGGTGGAAAGTAGAGATTCGACAAAAAAAAAACACTAGCGAAACTCCACCCAAAAGCAACTCACCTATAATGGCAACACGGCACCTATTACGACTACACCCAAAGGCAACTCAATTATAACGGCTACACTGCACCTATTACGACTCCAGTAACGACGATTCCATTGACGACAACTCCATTGACGACGACTCCATTAACGACGACTCCATTAACGACGACTCCATTAACGACGACTTCATTAACGATGACTCCATTAATGACAACTTTATTAACGACAACTCCATTAACGACGACTTCAACTACGGCAAAATTAAACCATTAACCGTTATCTAAAAAAAAAGACGCCCAAAAAAATTAGCTAAATACAACAAAAAAATAAAAATAAAAATAAAAAGATTATCTGGGTACACGAACACAATCATCACTAATATAGAGTAATGAGATAATTATCCGGAGTAGGGTCAGCGAGTCAGAGTCCACGTGATCCAAAAAATCTCATCTACATCCTGTATCTGTCATAAACCAATCCCTTAACAATGTTATCCTATATCCACTTCTTCAAAGATATTAGGTAACTAGAGCAATCTTAGACAGTGAACACTTTGTGTAACCTCACTTTGTTACTGTGATATATCTAAGTCGGAAGGCGTTTTTTAATAAAACTTAACAAAGAAGATTTAAGGCAATTTGCAATTACGAAAGAGGCTACAATTAGAAGTATATGAGGATACTAATAATTGTTTAATTTGTGTAGTTAATAGTTGTTTTTATTATTGAAAGAGTATGAAGACTCGATGTTCAACTTGGGGTCCACATCGGCCGCTTTTATACATTTTTGTTTTTCACAAATGTAACGGACTATATCTATTACATGTGCAATAAATGCTATATCTTCTACTAATAAAATATATAGTATAAATGATATAAATGTAATATATGAAATAAATGATATATGTGTTATAAATAAAATATAGAGTATATATGCTATAAATATGACATGTTTTATAAATGCCATATATGCGTTTTGGCGCGCAGTAGATCGCCTAGCCAATCAAATTGTAGATCTGATACTTGATCATCTATTGGTTCCGATCTTGGTAACCAATGGTCGTACAGGGATGATCTATAGCTCATTCGAACCGTCTCATAGAGCTGAGTCGAATGGTAGTTGTTTCATCGAATTCTAATAACTGGATCGAGAGTTATGCCCGTTTTTGTGTAATTTTTATAGGTCAACAACAACAATATCCAACCAATTATTATGAAAGACTTTAATGCATCTCAAAACAATATATCATCAGCAATTAAATATAAATTACTCTAATTCCTTCAGTTTAATAACATGTATAATCTTGCAGAACATATACAATTATCCTTACCAACTTGACAAAGTAGCAGATACCAAAGCACTTTTGATTATATTTGGGCACATAATCCTATTTTAAAATATCTTTCTAAATTTGAATTTGATCAATCCAATACAAGTACTAATAGTAATCATACTATTTTTTTTTTTTTAAGTTTTAGAGGCCGGGTGCCTTGGCCTTGATTTTATTAAAGTTTATAGGAACGTAATATTTGTTACAAAGATGAGAATACAACTAGCCACACGTGCACTTTTGGTGCCTAATTTAAGTAGTCTGCCTGAAGGTTCTATACTAGCTGCCATATCTACAACCCAACTATGGGAATTGTCTATTTAAACCCTCTGGTTTCTGCTTTTCCTATTACTACCCAACCTACTGACATATGCAGATCTTGTGGGCCCCAACTTTATATATATCGAAAGCTTTAGGGCTACTTTACCCTCGCACCAGATGCCTACCAAATAACCTTTTTGTGTCCCATTCTACTTTAGTAATTTGGATTTAGCAACCAAGCTGCCTGCTCTTATTAGGTTTATTCTGATCCCGGCCACCCACCTTCTTTTTGGTAGTGCAGTCATAGATCTTCACTATTACCTCCTAACTCAGGACTTGACAAACGGGTTTCCATTTTTCTGGTTCCCTGGATTTGCGGTGTAACAATAACACCATTGCGCCATAGCTCCTATTCAAAATAGTGGAACCAAGGTAACAGATTTTGCAACCCAACTGATCTGAGCCACATAGTTACCGAATACAGGCCTATCATTCAAAGCATCAACAATGGGATTCGAACCATTGATCTGCCGCTTGGAGGTGACACTTTAACAACTTCTTTAAGGCACCACACCCTAGTGATCATACTATTCTAATATCAAGATGGTCATTTCTATATGCTCTTTTTAAACCAAAAGATATAGTACTAAGACTTATAGAAAAGTCTTTGACTACAAGTCTATGAATTCTAAACAATGGCAAAATTTTTCAGATCAAGTAACCCAAAATTTGACTCTAAACCATACTCTACTATCAACAAATACTACAAAATTACTTAAAACAACTTGGCACAAAATCTAAACAAGTATAATTAATGCTGCACTTCAACATATTCCCTATAAAAAATTTAAAGTTCGCAATTTCCAACACAATTTCTCATCCAAAGCAACTAAACTTTACCACAATCTCAAAAAAACTTAGCAATATTATTAGATAAATCAAGATTGTAATCAAAAATCAAACTCCTATTCCATTACACCTCAACCAAAATATAAATAATATTAATATTCAATACCAAGTTAATATTCTATTATTACCAACTACACATAACCTATTACCAAACTGGATTTCTACTACATATCTTGAATCGAAAGCATTATTTCATACTCGTAATATTGAAAATACTAAAGAAATAAGACAACAAATTAATAATGCTATTTTTAAAAGATGCAACAAACTTGCTACTAACCCAACTTCAATGATTAATAGCAGTCTTAATCACTATAAAGATCTAGCTAAATTCAATAATATTAATACAAATACAAGCACTATTACAAAACCTCACACTATTAAAGACTATATTCGTAACTATTTTGATCAATAGACCCATACCCGTAATATTAACTATAATCTTTATAATACTTATTAGAAAGCTAAATATAATCCTAAATCCAATACTAATATTGATTGGTACAACCATATTTGGAAGAATTTACATTAGATGAAATATCTACTACACTTTGCTATCTCTCTAATAACAAAGCCTGTGGACCATCTAGAATTAGTTATGAAATGATTAAGCATACAGGACTCTCTTTTCTCCAAGCTATTACAGCCCTCTTTAATAGATGTCTTATACAACAGTCTATACCTAAACAATGGAAAGAAGGGAGAATTTTTCTATTTCTAAAAAACCAAGTTTTGATGGTAATCTTTCAAATACATGATCCATTAGTCTTTTAGAACATATTAAAAAACTTTACACCAAACTCCTTACTAATCGTCTTAATCATATTTTTATACAACACAAAATTTTATCACCTTACAACTTTATTGCTTTTCCAGGCAATAGTACTTCAATTCCTATTCATATACTTAATAATATTATTGAGGATGCATCATATAATAGTTCTCAACTTTGGCTCATATTACAGAACATGAGCAAATCTTATGACTCTGTTAACTTTGATCTTTTTCATAAATCATTGGCTCGAATTAAATGCCTACTCAACTTATCAATATACTTACCAATCTTTTATTTGACTGATATAATAGAGTTATTACTAATCTTGGGGCTAACTAATTTTTATTTAGTTAAAAATGTTATAGACCAAGGTGGAACAATAACTCCTCTCTTTTGAAGAATTTATTATGATCCTTATATATCCTCTCATTTTACTAGCTATACACTTACTATATCTTGGTAAACAAGCCTTTGTACACTATATTTAACTACCAAAAAACTTCAGACTTCTTTATCAGTTTTGGTCTACATGGATGATACTTTATGAATCGCCCAGTCTAAACCTGAATTGGAACAAATGATTAGTATAGCTACCTTATTTTATCAAATGGCAGATATACAAGTCAATCCCCATAAATCCTTATTTATTACCAATAATAACTCTAATTACAATATCTCTTTTCTTAACTGTAATATACCAAGAATTCCCAAAAACCAACCATTCAAATTTCTGGGATGTTGGTTTACTTTAGATAACAAAATATCTAAACAAATCCAACTTATTCAAGAAGAGATTTTTCAACTAGTTAATATTGCCAGTACCAAAAAAATTACAGACAAACAAATTATATATGTTATCAATACTGTAATTATCCTAACACTTGAATATAGAATTCATAATATAGTACTTCCACGTACAATATGCACTAAAATCTTAGCCAAATATTTAACAGTAGCCAAGCACAAAGCAAACCTATTATGGTCTATTCCTAATAGCACTATGCTCAACCACCATCTTTATAAAATCTATAATATCTGGGACATTTAACTTCAACACCATATTACCAACTTTCTTCATAGAATCAATGATTTCTTAGTTTTAAGAACAACTACATATCTTAGACTACAACAATTACAAAACAATCTCTAGTCAACTACAAATATACTTTAACGTTCCTAGCCTATTATTGATGGACCCAATAAATATACTACAAACTTCAAAATTATTTAACTCCTTACTCATCTTAATATGCAAATAACTGCTAATCAAGAAATTATATGGCAAAAACTATTAATAATGCACATCAACCAATTGAACCTATCTTATTCAACACCCACAATATATCCAATTCAAAAAGCAGCTTAGACATCACAAAATTCTATATCTAGAACAGCTTTGTACTACTGATAATAGCACTTTACTCTGCTGGCAAGACCTATTACCAAGACTTCGCCAAATTCCAAAAGGTAGACAACCATTATGATTCTCATACTTTGAGGATAAGATTACTTCCCATGGGCTTTACCATACTCTACTACCACATTACCAACCTCTTGGTATTAATCCCTTTGCTTACAATATAGATTATCTTTCTAAAAAGCTCAAACCATGACTTCTTACATACCAAGATAACAATATCATTATCAGAAAAATTAGAAAATATCGGGACAACAAAATAACATCTATTAGTTATTGGAAATTAGCTTTAATACCAGCTATACCCTATTTTACTCATCTCCAGAAATACAATTTGATCGCTATTTAAATTGTCATTTAAGAGTAAGATGAATGTAGATCAATTTTTATATAATCTATGTGGTACTATAAGATTTTATATAGAAATTAAACACATGACCCTGATAATACTTTTTAGAACTATGACCAATTTTAACAAAGATTTGGTATCACGTAGAATGAGCCTTTATTTTCATAATCATGAAAATCCAGAACTTATAATATTTGAAAAAATCTACCTTCATATATTGATTAAAAAACTTAGATAGACCTAAATTTACTTAAATAGCACAAGAAATTGCTAATTCTGATTGGTCAGATCACGTTGTTTACAATCCTGATTGGTCAATCACATGATTTCATATGATTACAACGTGATTATTATTAGAAATGATCTACATTCACCCTACCCTTAAACTCTAAAAGGATCCAACATACTTGTACTATTGAAGTTCCAATGATATTCTCTATACAATTTCTTGGTCGATATTCCTTACTATCTCATATTAATCTACACGCAAATTTTATAGATTTAATTTGCTCTACAGCTATTAAACACTCATTAACTATATCTCAACCACCTTTAATCAATATTAATAATGAAATAGTATCTAACATATTTCATCCAAATCAGGCAACTATTACTCTTCAATAAATTGCTCTTAATAATGCTATACAGTCCTTCTTTACATTTTATACTGATGGCTCAGTTACAGATATTGGCACTGATCGCTGCTCAATAGGCATAGGTTGGGTTCAAATTCTAAATAACCAAGTCTTACATCAATTTTCAGTATCAATTAAACTATGGTCATCTTCTTATAAAGCAGAACTAATGTCTATTTTATCAGCAATCACTACAGTATTATGCAATTCTCAGGTCCATATTTTCACAGACTCCCAATTAATTATATCAAAATATCAAACTCTAATTACTCTAAACCATGTATCTACAAACAATTTAAATCCAACTACTGGTCTATATGGCAAACTCTTTTTAATATAGTCAAATCCCTTAATATTTAACTTAATTTTACTAAAGTTCAAGCACATTCTGATAACTTATTTAACAATATAGCAGATTCACTAGCCAAGAACCACTATACTTCATTATCAACTCTATAGCTCAATTATAATAACACCTATAACCAACACCATATATTGCAGTGGAATGACTTCTCTATAGACATCCAACTAAATATCTTGTTAAGGATATTTGTAAAGCCTATATTATTGCTATGTGGTCCTCACAAAAAACACAATAGTGAATGGTCAGGCTTTACTTATTTAATTAACTAGAATTCTACATGAAAATACTTTAATCATAACCAGAAACCCACACATAATATTACTAATTTCAGACTTAACTATTTAAAAGCTTTTAAATGCAAAATGCTCTTTAATGAACTACCATTACATTTCCACTACTACAAAATCTTTTCATACCTTTACACTAACCTTAACTGCTTTCATTGTAATCAATCTGTTTCCTACTTTCATTGGCTTACCTGCAATAATTCCTTTCTAATATACAATATTATTCAAAATATTATTCATAATATACTACAAAAGTCCAAACTTGAACTATCAAATCTTTGAACTACAAAAATTGGAATATAGACTTGCTAGCTATCAAGCCTTTAGCACTTTTCAACCTTCATCTGATCTATATTATATAGAAACAATACTCAAAGGACTTATACCAATACCTATAATCCAATTTATTCAAAACTTCAATATTCCTTATAAAATTGTATCTACTACAATTATTTAAATCTTGCTAGATATTAATGAACAAATCTATGATCAAATATGGATACCCTACTGTTGCAATTTTTCCACTTGGAGAAAACATCAAAATATACCTACTCACAATCCTTATACTAACAATAGACAAACTAATAACTATCACTCTAAATCATATAAACACAAAAATTATACCTATAGCTGTATTTGTAGCTAACCAGATGAATTACATACTCTCTCCAAATACATGTCCACCTATTGGACAAGCAATTAGAAAAATAGATATATAGTCTACTTTTAAAGCCAAATTTAGCACTATACAAATCCAGGTGTGTCTTGACTACTCTAGTAGATTTAGGTCGCAGATAAAATAGTCTAAGCTTCAATTCTTGCATATAGTTTATTAAATTTTATTCAAATAATTTGTATAAAGTACAGCTAGCCTCACAGAGGCAGCTGGTTAAATTATTAATAAAGATAAAAGCAGAACCTCACCTTAATACCAAAAAAAAAATAGAAATGAATAATCAGCAAGTTCAAAAGTAAAAAGGTAAAGAAAATGAAATGCCAAATAATCATAGCATGTATTGTGACCACAAAAAACTAAGAAAGCAAGAAAGAAAGAATTAAGAAACTACTAAAGAGCATAGTGAATGATTAGCAAAAGAACGTGAATGAAAATAACAAAAAAGAAAACATATTTTAGAGACAGAGTACAAAAAAATACTACTATCAATTCTCCAATACTTCCTGAAAGCATTTTAGAGACAATAGTTTAGAAAAACATTACTAATGATTCTGAAATACTCCTAAAAACATCTTAGATAGCCAATTACTCACAGAAACTGATCGCAATCTGTTGAAAGATTTTTGCTCTGAGATAAATAAACTATGTAATAGCCTTTGTCCTATATGTAATGAACATTTCTCACAATAAGGGGAGTAACAAAAATCAGGTGATTTTTTAGGGGGGAGGGGGGTAAAAAAAGTTGAAATTATATATAAGAACCTGACTATTTATATATTGAGGAAGAGGGAGGGGGGCTAGGCCTCTGCTAAAAAATAATCAGGTGATTAATGACACTGCCCTAAACAATATTATGGAAAGAATATTAACAATGCTATATAGAAAAGAGTGAAGTAAAAAAATTTTTTTAAAAATAACATGGACCCAGAAGGACCCCGAGCTATATATAGATAGGTCACTATTTGCTTTTGCTTATTTTTGACTTTTTTTGTAAATCTTTTCTATATTTAGTAATATTAATGCTTATTTTTGACCATTTTTCTGTAGATCTTTTCTATTTTTAGTAATATATTAAGATTTTTTAAAATAGTTAGCTGTTCATAGATTGCTCAGGGTCCTGACCCAGAAGATGTACCTGAAACTTCCCCCAGAATGTAAATATGTTTGTAATACAACTCCTCGACATCTATCAATAGTAGAAATGCTCATTGTGCGCTAGCAGTCTGCAAGAGGACAATAGGTTTCTGAGATTTTACTGTTCGATAGGCAAGGTTAAACTAGCACTTTGTTGGCTAAAAGCAAACAACTAATTTTATAAAATTATTGTGATTGATGATAGTGTATTGCAAACTTTATCTTTTGATAGTCCTGTAGTTAAACTATTACTGCAGCTTCAAAATAAAATTACTGAGGTTCAGAATACAGAGAATAAGCACCAAGATTTTATGAATGATAAGTTAGATAGTTACACTGATACCATACTGATACCATGTTTATATATAACTTCGTTCCTGTACCTGCACCTTCTCTTAATGAACAAAGTGCTATTAATGAGGCCCTTACTCGAATACAAGCTGAAAATAATCTGATTAGTTGGCCACAAATAGAAGGAACTCCTATAAATAAATTTAAAATACCAGGATATATAGCTTGTGCCTTTTTAACTCTGTATCTAACTGGTATTGCAGATTTTCACACTAAGCATGTTAGAGAGGTAAAACTAGCTGAGTATTTCTAACACTTGCTTAAGTACAAGGATGAAAGGTTCACACATCACACCAGATGGTGACACTTTGCATTAAATTTTCAAAAGAGGTAAAGAACTTTACAAGAAGGTAGAATTTATATCAAGCAAAGTCAAACTAGCATGCATCTTAATGTTGAAAAAATTTAGAATCTTGCAACTGGTGATAGTTATTTTGCTAACAGTATTATACGGTTTAGTATGAGTTTGTATAAAACATAGCAATTTTGAAAAAAAAGATATATTGAACTATCAGATATAATCAAACAGTTAAAGCCAAATAGAATGATTTCTTTACCTTTAGTATAGCTGATTTGCACTAGCCCGAGCTTCATAAGCTCATGCCACATAGCAAGAACTCTGTAAATAGAGAAACAGTACAAGAGGCAAATAAATAGCAACACCAAAATTTAATAGACATTCCTTACATTGCTGCCTGGTTTTTTGAAAAGCATTTTAAACCATTTCTAAAAATGGTCTTAATCTCTAAGTGAAAATTGGAGAATTGGTGATACAGATTTGATGATACCATCATAGCAGCATTCATATGCATGGTATAGAAAAATTAAGAGATTCATCTATACTTGATATTGAAAGAATTAAGGAGAATGAAGAGGAAATAGCTATAATAGCTTAACATATTAACTTATTAGTTACTACCATTAATTCGGGACTCAATGCACCACTAATGTACCTGTATCTAAACATTACCCTTGCCAAAAAAGTAGTAAAAATTATGTGATAACCTTCAAGACTATATAGAGCTTATTAATAAACTGCAATGTCATACATGTTGTAGTTCTTCATACTGTCTTTGTATAAGTAAAGAGGGTCAACAGCATTGTCGATATGAGTACCCTAAAGATATACCATATTTACATGAAATAATGCACACCTGTGTATTATTTTGAGAGAATGCACATTATTTCGACTACACCTATGACCGTTATTTTAGAGAAAAGACTAATTTCTAAAAAATTGTGCATTATATGTGTGCGATGCATAAAAAACCTGTATTTCTTAATTTTATATATAGCCTTTCCGATCTAAGTCAGATTTTATAACTAAAAAATTCTTATTTCTGCTTGTTATTTGAATTCATTATATTAGCAGATTATTAATTCAGCATTTGGAGTGTGTGTTATATTGGGACACACATGGGCATTATTTTGAAACCAACATATTATTTTAAGAAAATGCAATTGTTGAAATAATGCCCATGTGCATTATTTTGTGTAAATATAGTAGTTGATTATACCTTTATATATGATAACAACAGTCAACCAGAGCTTATCACAGTCTAAATTAATCCTTATATTAATCCTTAGGGGAGCGCCATTTATCATCTGATTTTTAGGGTAGGGGGAGGGTCAGAAAATTATCAGGTCCTAATAGCAGATAACTTTTGATTGGCTAAAATTATTAAAAATTTTAAAAATTTTTAAATTTAATATTAAATAACTCTGGAACCAGTGATCTGTTTTGGATGATTTTACTACCAAAATGTTCGCCTCAATGAGACAATTCCAACAAGCCTAAAACCATCAAAATCCAATCACAGGATCCCAAGATCGTTATAGGTTTGTATTGCTTTAATTATATTATAATATTTTCGTATATATTAAAAATTATTATAGTATTAAAGATCTTATAAACTTTAATATTAAATAACTCTTGAACCAGTGATCCGATTTGGATGATTTTACTACCAAAATGCTTGTCTCGATGAGATCATTCTACCTAAAATCGTTAAATTCTGATCACGGAATCCAGAGATCGTTATAGATTTGTAATATAATCTATTAAAAATAATACAAATCTATAATGATCTCTGGATCCCGTGATCAGAATTTAACGATTTTGGGTTCATTAGAATCGTCTCATTGAGACGAGCATTTTGGTAGTAAAATCATCCAAATCGAATCACTGGTTCAAGAGTTATTTAATATTAAAGTTTATAAGATCTTTAATACTATAATAATTTTTAATATATACGAAAATATTATAATATAATTAAAGCAATACAAACCTATAACGATCTTGGGATCCTGTGATTGGATTTTGATGGTTTTAGGCTTGTTGGAATTGTCTCATTGAGGCGAACATTTTGGTAGTAAAATCATCCAAAACAGATCACTGGTTCCAGAGTTATTTAATATTAAATTTAAAAATTTTTAAAATTTTTAATAATTTTAGCCAATCAAAAGTTATCTGCTATTAGGACCTGATAATTTTCTGACCCTCCCCCTACCCTAAAAATCAGATGATAAATGGCGCTCCCCTAAGGATTAATATAAGGATTAATTTAGACTGTGATAAGCTCTGGTTGACTGTTGTTATCATATATAAAGGTATAATCAACTACTATATTTACACAAAATAATGCACATGGGCATTATTTCAACAATTGCATTTTCTTAAAATAATATGTTGGTTTCAAAATAATGCCCATGTGTGTCCCAATATAACACACACTCCAAATGCTGAATTAATAATCTGCTAATATAATGAATTCAAATAACAAGCAGAAATAAGAATTTTTTAGTTATAAAATCTGACTTAGATCGGAAAGGCTATATATAAAATTAAGAAATACAGGTTTTTTATGCATCGCACACATATAATGCACAATTTTTTAGAAATTAGTCTTTTCTCTAAAATAACGGTCATAGGTGTAGTCGAAATAATGTGCATTCTCTCAAAATAATACACAGGTGTGCATTATTTCATGTAAATATGGTATATCTTTAGGGTACTCATATCGACAATGCTGTTGACCCTCTTTACTTATACAAAGACAGTATGAAGAACTACAACATGTATGACATTGCAGTTTATTAATAAGCTCTATATAGTCTTGAAGGTTATCACATAATTTTTACTACTTTTTTGGCAAGGGTAATGTTTAGATACAGGTACATTAGTGGTGCATTGAGTCCCGAATTAATGGTAGTAACTAATAAGTTAATATGTTAAGCTATTATAGCTATTTCCTCTTCATTCTCCTTAATTCTTTCAATATCAAGTATAGATGAATCTCTTAATTTTTCTATACCATGCATATGAATGCTGCTATGATGGTATCATCAAATCTGTATCACCAATTCTCCAATTTTCACTTAGAGATTAAGACCATTTTTAGAAATGGTTTAAAATGCTTTTCAAAAAACCAGGCAGCAATGTAAGGAATGTCTATTAAATTTTGGTGTTGCTATTTATTTGCCTCTTGTACTGTTTCTCTATTTACAGAGTTCTTGCTATGTGGCATGAGCTTATGAAGCTCGGGCTAGTGCAAATCAGCTATACTAAAGGTAAAGAAATCATTCTATTTGGCTTTAACTGTTTGATTATATCTGA
>QKWP01000614.1:87312-141032 GCA_003550325.1 Gigaspora rosea
AATTTTATTAATAAAATTCTATAAAATCTTATGATTCATAAAATTTTACTAATTTATTCTAACAAAATGCACTAAGTAAACTTGTTCAGCGCCAAAATATACATATAAATATTAAATATATTCGGACTCAGACCAGTCTGCAGACTTCGGACCAGACCCGGACCGGACTCATAGTTGAGTCTGAGTCTGGTCTGAAGTCTGAAATTAGTAAAATTTAGAGTCTGAGTCTGGTCTGAAGTCTGAAATTAGTAAAATTTAGAGTCTGAGTCTGGTCTGATCCCGGACCGGACCCGGACCGGACCTAGGAGCACTACTCAGACCATCTGTTAATAATGTCAAAGAATTTGATGACGAAGACAATTAGCAAGATGCTGTTAATAATGAAGTTGAAGATATTAGGAAAGACTAGATGATATTAGCAGAAATGGGCCCAAATACAATTATTGATAGTTTTTTTGATTTGGGTTTAAGGTATACTAAACAAAATTATGACTAGAACAGAGATGTTAGATAACATCATCCAAATCTTAATTTTGATGATATAGACACATTTGTACACCAAGCATTGAACAAAGAGGCTATAAATAATGAAAATTTAAGCATTAATCCTATTGATTATCAAACTTTAAACAAGAGGCAGAGGAGTGTATTTAAGAGAGTTGTGTCACATTATAATAAAACTATAACAAGTAGCCAGATTGAGCCACTCAGAATCATTGTTATGGGATCATCAAGAACAGGTAAATTGCACTTAATTAATGCAATTCACCAAGAACTTCAAGAGTGGCAACAAACCATGGTACTGAGAAACCCCTGTAATTGTACTTGCACCAACTGGAGTTGCAGCATTCAAGATTTATAGATTAACAATCCATTTAGCACTCTCCTTTCCTATAAATGGAACTAACTTTGATTTATCTAGTGAAGGCTTGAAAAAGCTACAAAAAAGCCTAAATATAGTAATTTATGTGATTATTGATGAGAAATGCATGGTTGGGCATTGTATGCTTTCTTTAATTAACATATGATTACGCCAAGCTTTTTCCAAGCATCAAAATCAACCTTTTGGTAGTCGATCAGTATTCTGGTTGGAGATTTTGGCCAACTTCTGCCAGTTCTTGATCAACCCATGTATTTACAACAACTTAGCTGTGATTCATTATCAAATGACAGTATTGCAGCATACAGGCAGTTTCATGAGGTTTTTAAACTTAATGTTGTTCAACGTCAATCTGGAGATTCAGAGGAACAACAAAATTTTAGAAATATTCTATTAAGGTTATGAGATGGCAAGTCTACAGTGAATGATTGGAGGGAACTTACTACCCGATTCAAGGTTCACAAGCTATATTACCAATAGAATATGACCAATTTTCAGATACTAAATACATCTTACCTAGAAAAATTGATGTTGATGAGATTAATATTAACAAGCAAAGATCTTTAAACTGCCCTATTGCTAGAATTAACGCTTTCATACTGGAGGTGCTAATGCAGCTAAGGCTGATTCAGATGTTGCAAAGGGTCATGATGCACATTTATTATTGGCAAGAGGCGCTCGTGTCATGCTTAGGGCGAACTTATGCATAGATGCAGGGTTAGTTAATGGATCAATAGGCATAATTCAAGATATTCTGTTTAAAGAAAATCAAAGTCCACCTTCGCTTCCTGTCGCTGTCTTCATGGAATTCAATAATTATAATGGACCTGCAATTACATCAATAGAAGGTAAACGAATTGTTCCCATTCCACCTATCTGACATTCTTGGGATACAAGTACAGGAAATTGTTCATGTTTACAGATACCGCTTAGTCTTGCCTGGGCTATCACTGTACACAAAAGTCAAGGATTAAATTAACGTTGCAAAATGCAATAATAAATCTTGGAAAAAAGGAGTATGCATCCGGTCTCTCATTTGTTGCTATTTCCCGAGCCCGGGCTCTTAAAGATATTATCTTTGATCCATTCTCACTTGAAAGACTTCAAAGAATTAAACAATGTAAAAGGTTACAGGAAAGGAAAGACGAAGAGATGCGATTAGTATCCATGATATTCATACTTAACCAAATCATATAATTATTTGTGTTAGAAACCTTTAAATGCTTGACGGTTTTATTTTTCAAGTGTAAAATTTGAATTTATTCTGGCGTGATCTATATGATTCTAGAAGTATTTATACAAAAAATTAGTTATCAAATACACGAATCATTTTTAAAATTCTCTCAAAGTGTAACCCCTAAAGCGAATTTTAGTGTATATATACCAATTAGCCGTAACCCAATGCTTGTCGAAAATTTCTATTCAATAGAAGGTGTTCATGCTAAAAGTTATAAATTTCTGTGTGTATTTACGCTAACATAATTAGTTTTTTTATAGCCTAACATGTGCGAAATCGAATGATGTAATTTGAATACTGTTAATTATGCAATTCAACTAGACTTTCGGACTTGCTTGTCCGCGTCATCATGTGATAACGTTGAACGGGTATATTTAGTGGAATTCGATTTATGTCATTTGACAAATTGAAATATAACGTTGTAGAGTATTTCAATGTTATATAAATTTTTTTTAAGTAGCAATATTAGTGATTTAAGATTGTATATAGTAGGATGCTTAATTATGACCGACTTTTGTATTACAAATAAACAAATTTACAATTATAAAGAAATATACTGTATATGTAACTATAATTTTGTTAAAAAAACTATTTTTTAATTCTATTAGTTTATTACTTCTTCTAAAAACACTTATTATATGTTCTTAGTATAAATTAAAAAAAATTTTTAAATATAGATCTTTTGCTTCGGACCTTTATCAGATCCTGATGTCCTAGTATATCGTTTTCCATCCAACCAAGTTGCTAATTGGTAATCATTATTTGAAAACTATTTTGAATGTTATCCAATCTATTAAAAGGAATCCATTCGATTACCTTCTCATATTTTGTAGCTTTAAGTTGAAATTCTTTAATGTAATTATCAACCTCCTTATTTCCACTTGTCCTTTGTTTCTTGAGAGTCACATGTTTGACACCAAGCGTACTCTGTGTTATATCGGTTGCAAATTGCACATTTTCCATATTTATAATGTCTCATAAAAGCAAATTTATCAAATACCACTATATTCATTTGTGGATGTGTTTTGAGTTAATCCATAGACATTTTCACTCTCTAATTGCATATGACTTTTAAACTTACAAAATGTAAATAGAATTCATTGATGTAAATACGTTATTTATTAAATGAATTAATTAAATAAAAAAATAAATTACGTATATAATAAATAATATAAACTTACTTCTTTTAATGTATCTAATAAATTATGTGAACTAATTAATATTTTAAACTCCACTATGCATGGTGGTGTACGTGACTGTATATATTTATCTTTAAATAATTTAAATGTACTTTTCTTTTTGTATACATTTCGCACACCATCTAACCAGGTTGCTAAAAATCTATCATATTGCTTTGAATATTATCCAATCTATTAAAAGGAATCCATTCGATTACGTTCTCATATTCTGTAGCTTTAAGTTGAAATTCTTTAATGCAATTATCAACTTCCTGATACCCACTTGTACTGTCTTCTGAGGGTCGCATGTTTGACACCAAGCTAGCGATGTATTATAACGCTTGCAGTTTGCACATTTTCCATTCCACTTATTTCTTCTATCACTAAACTCATCAACCATGATTCTATAATTTAATGTTAAATCAGATACAAAATGTTGTAAGTGAAGATAGAGCTTAAGTTGATTTGGAATTATTAAGGTTAACGTTAAGGTTAGGTGTTCCACATCAATTACGTATTTAGTTTCGTTTCCTTTTTTTAAACATCGAGATTGCGCATAATTGTGCATAGTAAAGTTGTTACACTACATGTACACTAATGATATCTGACGAATAACAAAACATTTCATCAAGTATGACGAATTGACGAATGGCGAAATAAATGACGGATAGCGAAACGAAGACGGTTGATGAAACATATACTGTAAATATCATTATTTTCTTTCACAATGTAAATAAATCAGTCCATATAATATTTTTTTCTGGTTGTATTATCTTACCTTCTCATTTTTAAATGTTTTTTATTAAAGCATTCACCTAATAAGGACAGAAAATATTTAATTGACTGAAGAAGACAACTAAAAAAAATTCTTTATAATTAAATAATGCTCAATTGAAATATAAAGGTTCAGTGAATCCAGAATTTATTATAAAGGAGCTCGTTGAAATCATTTTATTAATTGTATTAATTTGTAATATTTTATCAGATTCGTCAGAAAGCGAAGTGACGAAACATTTCGCCAAATACTGTATTACTAATGAACACATGGAAGCATATATATGTATGATAAAGATCGATCAAAATTTAATATTGATATTAATATCGTTTAATGGATAATAATTATTAAATATAACGATTTGTGAAATTCAAACGGTTCATTTTGAAATCATTCTCAATTTTGACGTTAATCGATTATACCGACATCTGGGTATAAAGACGTCATAGTAAAATCTTTATATACCACCATTTTTTTTCAAAATTTAATATGAAATGTAAGTATAAGTATACATTATTGGGCAAAAATTGTTGAATAACGGTAAATTTGTTCAACCAGGCAAATGAACACGTGCCGCAAAGCGGCACGTGTCAGCCAATCATTTGCCCGGTTGAGCCAATTAACCGTTATTCAAAAATTTGCCCAATAAAGTGTGTTATCCGTCATCTTACTATGATCAGATTGCCAAATAACCTTGGTTATTTGGCAATCTGGTCGTCGTAAGCCAGGGTTGGCAAATGACTTTTAAATGACATAAATGACATTGTGACATTGTCATTTGTCACTTTGTCATTTAAAAGATAGATGACAAATGACAAAATAGGTTATATTTAAAATGCAAACATCTTGTGATCATTAAGGTTTTGTGTCACTTCGGGCAGTTTAGGATTGGTTAAATCCTAAAACACCCTAAGATTTAATATGTTATTTTAAATGACAAAAATAACAAATGACCTATGTCATTTGTCATTAATTTGTCATTTGTCACGAACATTTTAAATGACATTGTCATTTGCCATCCCTGTCGTAAGCTGCCGGGTAACACCGTTATTGAATGCCAAGCACCAATAACTTGTTTATCTGGCAATAAAATTTAATGTTCCATTTCTGGGCCCCTTTGGGGCCCAGAAGCTGGCACATTAAATTTTACAGCCAGATAATGAAGTTATTTTACAAATAACTATATATTATCCGATTATCCGACAACTTATGATCATAATTGGTAGGGAGTTGTCGGCTGAGTTTTAATTCAAATAAGCGTAATTATTTCGTAACACATGAAAAAGATAACGGAAAGAAATACTCACTGTATCGACATTTTGAATTTTTTTTACTAATGTCTCAAAAATGTCGACATAACCAGAGTGACGTGTATTCTTAACTTATTTGGTTCGACTTGGTTTTTGATCTCGCTCAAGAAATATCTATTGATATCGAGACTAAAGTATCCCCTCTTTCTAAATTATTTGGTTCTTGATTTAATTAAATGGTAAATAATTGGCTAGTGTAACGAATTAAAAATTTAATTTTCAAATTGTAAACATTTTCCTTATATGTATCATTCCCCGATGTAAATAATTCGTACTAATATGGTAACAAAGGGTGGCTTGGTGGCTTAAGCAGATGAATATTATTTCGGCCACCTTAAGGCAGGGGGATGGCTACGTGACGTAGTCGTTTAAACTTGATGGGCAATGAAAGTTAGAAAAGCCCACTACGTAGCGTAGTAGAAGCCGCATAATCAACAAGAAAGTCGTAAGCCATCGTAGTGCCAACGTAGTAATAACTAAGTAACGTAGTAATAACTAAGTAACGTAGTAATAACTAAGTAACGTAGTAATAACTAAGTAACGTAGTAATAACTAAGTAACGTAGTAATAACTAAGTAACGTAGTAATAACTAAGTAACGTAGTAATAATTAAGTAACGTAGTAATAACTAAGTAACGTAGTAAAACTTCAAAATGTATAAAAAGACCTCAAGTTCAAGGCCAAGAGAGTTAATTAAGTTCCTATCAATGTAAATAAAGACTTCCCTTATTATTATTAAATAAATCATATCTTTCTTTGAATACCGAAATTATACTTATCTTTGAATTCGACTTGTAACTTTAATAACCCTTTTCTGAACTCAATTCGACGTACTGAATTGACTTGTGACCTCGAATCGGTTTTATTAAGACTCGAATTCGATATAACCCGGCTTTGGTTAATCGTTTGAAATTATACACGTGACCCACCGATAGGTCCAGAGTAAAGTCTTTTAGTTTAGAATTTATCTGATAAACGTTGTCTCTTTTAGTATTACCAGTATTGGCTGGTTCATTTTAAAGTAATTATACACGTCCCGGAAAACTCCTGCACCTGCGGGAAATTCTTAAACCTCTACATCGACACCCTAAACCCCGTGATACACCTTTCGATCCCACTATCCCTCTACCTAACCTATAAAGCCGCCTCTATTCACAGCATCAACCCTTATTCATATATCTCTCTACCGTACACGGTTGGAGCGTAAATTGGCACTATTGTCTATATTGTTTTGCCCACTCTCCCAATCAACCGTTACACTAGAGCTGAAAGAAATGAAGTAAAGTCTTTCAAATCTTATTCTACGAAATTTTGGAAATCAGGTTCACTGCTCCAGATTTTACCAGAACTGACCCTAAATCAGGTTCAATGTCTGGATACCAAAACTTAGTCAAAACTGACTTTTAATGCAATAAAAATCATAAAAATCTTAGTTCAAAATATAATAACGGACTTTAAAACTTCAGAAAATATCCTCATCTGTCATAAAATATGTGCCATAAGCAAAATTATATATTATATTGAAATTTTTTATTGTGGTTAATCTTATTTTTTTTTTCAATTTGATATTTAAAATACAAAAACACAAGGGTTCGATCATTAGTATTATCAACATAAGAAGTCTCAATGTAGGTTAGATATTATCTGCTATGACAGAAGTCAAAGTTATGACACAGGTCAAATAAGTTACGGCTTTTTGACGTGTTATAATGTTACTAAGTCATGTTCGATTGATTTTATAACTTCATAAGTCTGCACCTATATGTTAATGCATACTGGCACAAGCCAAATATTACGGCCCACGTTAAATTTTATGCCCCATCACATTTTTGAGGTACGTCCAATTGTCGTTAAGATCAGATACGGCACTAGCATAATTCTATTCTACTCTATGAGTATTATAAAATGATTGTGATTGTTGTGGTTGTTAGAGCTGGTCAATTTATTACAATTCTGAGTTAGTGTTAAGATAACACAAACTCAGATTTATAATAAATTGCCAGCTCTAGCAATCGTAGTCGCAATCATTTATAAACAAATTAATAATCATATGAGTTACATTATTTTGCAAAGCGGCGTGATATCTTTTTAAATTTCTAGATAAATATTAAGAGTTGCGTAATCACATGATGGAAGTTCGACAAAATCTAGCCCAGAATTTTTATTTTTTTTTTATACACTACTGTATATGAATATGCTTTTTTTATACATATCAAATATGTATACTATGTCTACGCTATTAGCTATACTATTACGTATATGCTATAATTAATTAGTATGCAGTGCACGAAGCAAAACGCTCTACGTTTCTAAAACCCTTTCCAAACACTAACTCCTATTTTATATATTAAAACCTTAACATGAAAAAAAATAGTTATTAAAATTTTTCTATATAAAACTTATGAAACTTATGAAATTTATAAAAAGATATAATAAGGCAAAATCACCATAAGTGCGTTTTATATAATAAATGAATTTATTAATTATGCGAAATAATTATTTTCTTTATGTAACCTCCGAGTTTAACAAATCATTATATGTATTATTATACTGTAGGCAAAGATAATTTTCCATTTTTTTTTTTACGTGTAATGTTTGACAATTCTTGAAAATGCAAAAACATAAAAGAACTTATATGCCAGAATGATTCTATAATAATTATAAAATTAGTACAACAGATAGTTTATGAAAAATGAATAAAAAAAAAGGAGGCCTTTTCACTACAGCACCAAAGAACCAGATTCTTCCCACTATTTACACTGAAGTTCAATGAATATTGGTGGAATTGGCAAGATTCCACGTATCTCAATTGTGATCTCAAGAATAGCATTATGAAACGGTGAACAACTACCTACGCTAAAATATTTTTGATAGTAGTTAGTTATTGCAAATGTAAAAATAACTCTCAAGACGGATAACTATAAATATTAAACACTACGTCATATGAATTACGTTTCATTTGGATAGTTACAATTCTAAAAATTGTCACAATATAATAAATTGAAAAGTTCGTCATTCTTTTAATAAATTGTATAGAAGAAAAACCAGAAACGCCTTCTCTTATTAAAATTCATCCTCTTGACATTTAAAATTCAATGATTTTTGATAAAGTGGCTAATAAGTAAATAAAAGCAAATCGGACAATAGTAGGTTAACCCTTGGTTGAAAGTCGTTGGAAGAAGCTTAAAACGTATGATTATTTTAAGCCATCATTCACTAAAAAAAAATATCATGACCAATACCATTCTTAAAAATCTGCATTTTTTAAAAAAAAATACGTAAGTTGTTACAACCAATTTTTTCAAATTATCAACTATTTTTTAAATGACAGATCCAATGAAAATTACTAATTATGACAGATGGGGGGCTAAATCATATTTATAATACATCAATGTGATAAAATCTCGTCATTGTCGCATCACTATAGGAATCAACACTTGTCATCAAATAATCTTTAAATTACTTAGTTTAATACAATTTTTTTTTTTTTGTTGATTTCATTCGTACTGTCAGATTTTCAAAATAGGGTTAGTTATTAAAATTTGATGACGGTTATAAATATTATTTATTTTACTTATTAACGTAATGATTTTTTATTTTCTTTTGTTCCTCTTAAATGTTTACAATAAAAAGAATTGATATGTTTACAACTCGCGGTACGACAGGACGTTCTATTTTGGATCATGATTTCAAAAGAATTACTCGTGCTTTCTCGAATCATACAAGTCCTTCACAACAATCAATTATTTTAAAACAAGAACGTGTTGTATCATCTATGGAAATTGATAATTCACGACGATCTTCATTTTCAGAAATAAGAACTGCTGAATTCGTATCAAACGTTCAGTATTGTAAAGATAAAGATCATAATAAACAAATTACCGGTAATGTTCATCATGAAGATGGTGATGGTGATGGATCATATATTGATGATACTGAAGAAGAATTAGAAGAGGAAATTGCTGTTGGTATGGCTTACGTGTCGAATTCTACAACAAATATTATAGAAAATTCTATTATAGTGGGTGAATCATCATCCACTAAAGTTAAGGAAAAAAATATACCCGTCATTTCGGATTCATCAGATGATGTAATGGATGATTTATTTGTCCCAAAAACTGCTCAAATTATTGATTCGATGCCTTCTGATAATCGCGGTGATATAGGTGATTTTGAGTTAGGTGAATTCAATGATGAATATATTCAAAATTTGGATGAAAATGGTTTACGACATACCTTAGAAGAAACCTCTAATAATTTTGGTGTAAAAGAAATTGATGGACGACAAGTGCAGGAAGAATCAACTCCTAATAATTCTCATTTAGAAAGTTATGATGGTGTTGATAATTTAAAATATAAAAAAGATACTACTAAAAATGGTTCACAGTGTGCCAACAAAACAAATAAACTTGACGAAAAAAATGATCAAAGTTCCGATGAAGGCTCAAGGATAATAGATTTAAATCAAAAATTCAATGAAAAAATCGAAATGGTAATCTTTGTTCAATTTTTAAATATTATTTTTTAAATATTAATTTTTTTATTTGCTTAATTTTAAATAGATTGAACGTGCATTTATTGATGGTACAATGGCTCTTCGCACCGCATTAATCGCATTTCGTGATCTTATGGAGTTACTCCCTAAAGACATACATCAACGTATTGCTGAATCTTCTGGTAATGTAAACGTTCATGAAATTTCACACGAAGTAAATGCGGACATTTTTCCGCCATCATCCACCATCACAACTGTTCAAGAAACTCCACATGAAACGGATACAAATATTTCACGGGAAACCGATGAATCTCTTTCGGTTCTTCCAAGTCAAAATGTAATTCTTACACCAGAACCATCTAGTCCATCAAGTGATGGTCCTAATATTTTACTTACTTCTGAACCAGAAAGACCAAACTTGAAACGTAAGGGCAAACAAATCGAATCCCCAAATGGTGCGTATTCATGATTAATAATGTATCATATATATCAGATATATATTTATATATTTATATATATTGATATATATATATATATTGATATATATATATATATATTTATATATATATATTTATTTATATATATTTTTATATATATCTTTATATATTTATATATATATTTATATTATATATTTATATATATATTTATATATATATATATTTATATATATATTTATATTATATATTTATATGTATATTTATATATATATATATTTATTTATTTTTAAAAAAAAATTTTTTTTTTGTGTCTTATATTCGTATCCATCATTCTTTTTCACCAGAAAAAAGGCGTGCAGTTAAAGAGTATTCACCAAAAAGACCACGTAGTGCTTTTAATTATTTTATGCGAGAAATTTTCTCTTCGGGAGGTGCGGCTCATGTTTTGCCGAAAGATAGATTAAAGTTAGTGCGTAAAAAGTGGAATGAACTATCGGATTCAGATAAAGATGTATATCATTATTATTTTCGTTTATTTATGTTTTATAATAATTTTACAAATAATTTATTTTATTAATAAGTGTTCCCAATATCCTTTCTTGTAATAAAAAATTTTTAAGAAATATTTTGAAATGGCTCATGCTGATAGAAAGAGATATGAACGTGAAATCGCTGGTAAAGAACTTCGACTTCGTCATGATAAACCCAGTGAGGGTGAACGTGAACTTTTATACGTTCTTGTTCCAACTCCTACGCCTCAGGTTCTTTCCGCATATCAAGATTATAAAGATACTATAGCATCGTCATCAACAACCAATTCGAATCAATTAGGTCAGAATTTTTCTAAGAATGATATTAACTCTGCTAATGACATTATTGAAATTGTTGATGATTTTGGGCAGGATGAGAGTTCAACATCAGTAGCTATAAATCATTCTTCTAATCTTAATCTCGCTGATCAAGTAGATTAAAACGAATGAGTTTCTATGATATGTTGTTCGTTTGAATGAACGAAAAGCTTTAAAAATAGTTGTATTGTTTTGTATTTCATTTATTTTCAACTTGGTATTTTAGCATTGTAAGTTTAGCAGAGATTTGATAGGAAACTTGTTATCATTCTTTTTTGCAAAAAAAATAATAAAATTAAATTGCTTTCATGCGTAAAATAAATACTATTCTCTGTAATAATAATTTAATCCGGTTAAAAAAACAGGATTTGGAAAAAAAATTAGCCGTTAGTAACTCGTTATACATTAATTTTTTTTTTGTAAATTTTCGGAATTGTGATTTTTTTAATTATTCTCGCTCGGATTTCTTTATCAAACATTATGAACTTTATTAAGATATATATATATATATATATATATATATATATATTTTTTTTTTTTTTTTTTTTTTTNTTTTTTTTTATTTGTATTTTTTTTTTAAAACCCCGAGGTAGCATTTACCTGGGGACGTCATTAAGATATTTTTCTGTTATTGCATATAACAATTTTATGTACAGGTGGATATACTCACGTGACGAACATTAATGTCGCTGTGGTGTGGCGCGTTCTACTTTAATAATAAAGTAGCAAGTTCGATTCTACGTTATTGTGCAAACAGAATTTCATAAAATCATGATTATTAATCAATAATAAATCACGATTTGGCATAATATAATAAGATCAGAAAGATTCAAAATACATATCCAGTTTGAAAAAATAAACTACATAAAAAAATACCTTTTGTGCACTAAAAAAAAAAATTCTCGATCTCTAGCCCAGATCAACGATGTAAACTTGATTAAACTAATTTTTTTTATTATAAAAGCAAAAATTCAAAATAGATTATATTTTTGTATTTTTAATAATATTTGCATGATTCGATAGTATTGTATAGCATATATACACTATAAAATGTACAACAAAAGAATGGCATCTATTTAATATAATATCTATATTGTTAAACATTGGTTGGTTGCTATTACACTATAAACTTTGAATCTATTCCCCAATTTTTATTTATATTTTATACTATTTTTTCTCACTTATTGTCCAGATATCAGGTTCAGGCCGATCTGGAATTCTCATATTCTTTTTGATTTTATATCTTTTTGGCTTTTTTTTATAATGTATGGATTTTTTAAACTATTAAAGTTACTAACAAAAAGTAGAAATTGTTGGCTAAAAAAAAAAAAAAGAAAAAAAAGAGGAAGAGGTTTTGTAAGCTAAACTTGTTTAAATAATAAATATATATATATATATATTATTATATGATTTAAATTGTAATTTTTTTATCATATAATTAAATTGTAATTTTTTTATTAAATTGAACTTTTTATTGAATAAATAAAAAGTATATTATATTACAGTACAAAATTTACAATTATACTACTATGAAATTAACTATAGCCAAATTAAAAGACTGATCTATATTAATATCTAAAATTAATTATCAACTTCTGCAATACTAGTTTTTTTAGTAGTTTCTGCACCATTTTGTTCATTTTTATCTTTGACTATTATTGTATCAGTCAACCTCAAACTCTTATTAAACCTTTTTCAGTTTCTTTTAATTTATCTTACAAGATAGTTTATGCAATCCTTATATTGACTGCCCAACTTAAATAATAAAAATTCAAGGTAATAAAAATAACCCAAACAAGTATCAATTCTACTTCACACATCCTAATATGGGGTGTGGTCAATTAAAACAGCGCATTTTTACAATTTTTTGAAATTAGATTCATATAAATTTTGCATGATTGACTTTTTCAATTATAAATGAAAGTTGATATGTATAATAAAAAAATCAATATATGTAAAAGAAAATTAACACATCACGAGATTTCCTGATAGTCACATGTTATATTTAACCAATCAAAATCGTGAAATTTGATGAATCTCAGATTAGTCCAGTTAAAATCGATTATTTGCAGTACAAAATAAGATATACCATAAAATCTCAAAATAACGCGCAAGTGTGAAATTACAATTTTCAGCCCAAGTTAAGCTTAATTTGGGCCAAGATTTGAAATAATGCCCATGACCACTATTTCAAGATTTTACAGTATGTAAAAATGGGCTGTCTTAATTGAACACACCCCATATAATCTTTTAAATTGCAATACTTATCATTTTTCAGAGAATATATGGCAAAGCTTTAATATTAATGTTATTGTTGCTATTTATAAAAGTCAAATAATACTAAATAAATAAATTTTTATGCAGTAAGAAAGTTGTTCATGAGAACAAAATATACCTAACATGAATTTTATACAAATTGAATGACTTTTTATTAGTACAGTTTTTTATATGTATTTACAATAATATAGCTAAAAATTTTGTAAATATAAATAACAATGTATTAATAAAATATTAACTGATTTATATGAAATTTTAGAGTAAATCTTTTGAACAACTTTTTATATTGCATAAAAATTGATTTTTTTAGTATTATTTTGACTTTTATATATAGCAACTATTAATGATTGTATATAAACATTTTTTTTAAAATAATATATAAAATTATTGATTATTGCATTTATTAAAGTCAAAATAATACTAAGCAAATCAATTTTTATGCAATAAGAAAAGTTGTCTAGGAGAACAAAATATATCTATTCTAAAATTTTTATATAATTAGTTGATATTTCATTAATACAGTTTTTTATACTTTTTTACAACAAAAATTACAAATTTTTTAGTTATATTTATAAGTATGTAAAATGAAAAACAGTACTAATAAAAAGTTATCTAATTGGCAAAAAAAATTTATAAATGTATTTTGTTCTTCTAAACAACTTTTTTGCATGAAAATTGATTTATTTAGTATTTATTGACTTTTTTATATATAAACTATCTGTGATCAAATATAAAACTTTTTACTAAATTACTTTTTTTATATCAATTATAATTTGTGCTTATATAGAGTGGAATGATACCAAAGTGTAAGTGGCTAGTTGTACTCTCTTCAATATAATGAAAGTTGGAGTCCCTGGAGGTACTCATGATTCAATACTTGAATAAACAAACAAATCCCCCAAAGCAGACATTTGAACTAAAAAAAAATAATAATAAAAATTTGTGCTTATATAGGAGCACTTTTATAAAGTTATACCTTTTTATAATCACTATATTAAGGTGCACCCAACTATGTGATTATAGAGAAAAACAACTATATTATAATTTTTAGAGAAAACTTCAGTAAAAGTATTGCTATTACATTTAAGATCTATTATCTGTGCTTTTTAATAATTTGCTTTGTAGTATTAGATAATTGTATACAATGTCTATTCAAACTATAAAAATTTCCTATTAGCTATATAATAATCATTAAATATATAAAAAATTAATAAATATCTATAAAATAGGATGATTAATACTATTTCAATAAACCACATTGCTTAAAAAAGCTAGTAGCAACTTATTGTAGTTTTTCTACTAATATAGATAAAAAAAAATATGCTGAATATAAAACATGGTTTCTTGATAAACTAGCAAATTTTACTACAAAAGATTACAAGATAAAAGTTAAAAACCAATAGAATAAAATTATCCAAAAAATTAATCAAATATCTAGCTTCTGGATCTTAAACTTTAGTAAAGCAATTAAACAAATTAAGGCTAGCTATAAATGCTAATTCTAATAAAAAATTTTTTTGTAAAGCTTTTGCTTTTTTATTGCTTCTATAAATATTATAGAATAATTTACCACATATGGGCTGATTTTGTTTTTTGGGTCTTTTTTACATAAGGGAGATGGGGGTATTGTGGACAGGTTAAAGTTTCTGCTAGCAAAACTTTTTTATTATTATATAAAATTCTCTGCTACAATTATCATATAAACTATACCTAATGTGGAATAAAACTATCATAAAAAAAGCATTGTACGACATACTACTTTGGGACGTAAATGATTGTTACGTAAGGGGATATAAAATTCTAATTTTGGCGGGGTGGGGGTATTGTGGGCAATCCAAAAAGAATTTTTTTTTTTTTTTATACAGTTCTAATTCGCTTTTTTTGGGTTTTTACTTCCTTTTGTCATTCCATTTCTTTCTTTTGTCGTGCCCTTTCTTCCTTTTGTCGTGCTCTTTCTTCCTTTTGTCATTCCCTTTCTTCTTTTTGTCGTGCCCTTTCTTCCTTTCTTTGAGCTGTTATTTCTTTTTTTCGATTTGCTTCCTCAATTTTTTTATTCGCTTCTTCTCTTGCAGTTTTCAACTGCTCCCAACTCTCTTCACAAGTAAGGAGCCGTGCAAATGGGAGTGTTTTTCTTTTTTTGGGCGAAGTCAACTCGGATTCCTGTTGATCTGACAAGACTTTCGGTGTTTCAACTTGAGAGGTTCGAAGGACCGGATACTTGAGGGCTGAACATAGAGAACACGTTCCTGGGTTTTTATAAGTTTCTAATTCCTCCTTCACTGCTGCAAATTGAGTTTTTAATATTTCATTTTCCTGTTTTAATATTTTGTTTTCATTTTCAAGAAGTTCTTTTCTTTTTCTAGCAGGGCAACATTTGAACGATGATGATTTAGTTTGTTAGGTAATGGTTGAGACGATTCGACAAGTTGCACAGAAGGTTGTTTATTAGTTGAAGGTTGGTTAGTTGAAGGTTGGTTAGTTAAAGGTTGGCTATTAAAGAGACTATATCAAATCGCTCTGTTGCAAGCGAAGGGTCTAAGCGATCTGAACTAATTGCGTCAGGGTTAAACGGCCATATTCCCATGCTTTGAAATGCGTTACAAATAGCTGTTGGTGTATAAGTATCAAGAAAAGCTGGGCCAAGAACCTTCGCAAAGGTATGTTTTGTCACTATTTTGCCATTATTATTGTTTTGATATTTGTCACATTCTTTTCCATATTCATTTTTAAATTTCGCAAAAGGAATTTCGGACAGTTGTAAAACGTGGGTCGTATGTGGTGGCAGTGCATAGAGAAGGATTCGATTTTTACGACAGAACTCAACACTCATATAGCTTATGTGGCTCTTGTGGCCATCAAGCATTAATAATACTGGGCGGGCGGGAGGGACAGAGCTAATAAAGTGGGTAAGATACATTTGAAAAAGGTCTTCTTGCATGTACCCGCTATTAGTAACACCCATCACAGTTCCAGGAGGTACTCCTTCCAATAGGCCAGGAATTACACGGGCGCCCTTATAAATTATTAAGGAAGGGATATACGATCCAGCAGCCGAAATTGTAGGCGCAACGGAAATATGGTCATGGGAATTTCCGTGCGCAACTTTATGAATTTGTCAAGATCCTTTTTTTGCTATTACTTTTTCTAATTTAGGTATAAGAACAAAACTGGTTTCGTCCATATTCCAAATTTGCATGGGAGTAAGTGAATTTTCATCAATTATGTTTTTAAGTTTATCAAAATGATCTCTAACGATTGTTGCGTTTGCTCTTTGTGCCCGAGCTTCAGATAACCTTGGGGGACACGAAATGATAGCTCGGGGTGATCTTTCATAAAACGGGACCACCAGTCCTGACCTGGCCCACTATCATTAAACGGATGTGGTTGTTTATTATTCCCCATTATTTCCATTATACAGTAGTTAACATTAGACCTAGTTAAACCAAATCCAAGCTTTTGCATGTTAATGCAATAGCTGACGAGTTGGTTTTTTTCGTGCTCAGTTAGGACAGTAGATGGGCCCCGATGTTTGGGTGGGCCGTTATTTTTTATTGCACGATCGAGGGTGGTCCTTGGGATTCTATATTCTTTTGCTATTTTATTTACACTTGGATTGGGTTGGTTTTTGTACTCTGTAAGTGCAGCGAGAATTGCTTTATGCCGATTATCATCGAGCTCACGTTGGTTATTATTATTAGAGGCTTTTGGCATTTTATTTTACCTACGTATTGAAAAAAAAATAATAATATATGAATGTATGAAAATCGTTTCGTATTAAAAAAAAAAAAATAAAAAAAAAAAAAAAAAAAAAGTAAAAAGTAAAAATTGTTAATTAAATTGAATCACGGGTTGAATAAAGTGAATGTAACTTGTTAACGTGACTGATACATGTGAAATGAAACATTGAAACGTGACAACTGAGAGTTTTTATATCGTTGTACTGGGGCACTACAAACTCCAAAAAGGGGATGTGTAAGGAGGCATGTTCGATTACATTCAATTATTTTTCCTCGCTAACACGCATCGAAACAGATCACTCTACACGATTGTACGTGCGTATGTGCGCGTATACGTGTATACGCGTTTTTAATACCTTTACTGCTACAATGTCTTAAAGAGCCACTAATAAAAATGGTTAAAATTTAAACTTTGATGTCTTAGAATTTATTACTATAGTTAACTTAATGTTTACAGCTAATCTTTTTAGTACAATACTTCGCTTTAATTATGTTACAAATAATATAATTAAATAAAAAGTTGATTTTTGCTTAAATGTATATATCTTGCGACATAGTGATCGGAACTGGATGATTTTTATACTATTCGATTTGTCTCTTTGAGACGAATTGAATGGTATAAAAATCATCTAATTTCGATCACTAGATCATAAGATATTCCACTTGACCACAATACCCACCCTGTCCACAATACCCCCATCTCCCTTATATGTAAACTATTTTTTTAGGGTTTATTTTTTGATCAACAAATCACCTGATTGGCTATTATATTTTTAAATTGTAATAAACAAAATTTTTAATATATGAATTATCGCATCTAACAAATCGTCGTCCCTAGAACCCATAAAAAAAAGCAAAGGTAATTGTTAATTGTGAAAAGTATGCTTAATTTATATATACTTTCTAATATAATAGTTTTTTTACTTGTGTTTTGTTATAGAACATGTTTAAATAGATTTGGCTTTGTAAAATGTCTGTATGTATATAACAATATTAAAAATTTTATCTTACATATTACATATTATAAAAAACAATAATATATATTATATACTATAATTATAATTAGCTATTAGAAGAAAAACCTTCATATCATTGCTCTGTTTGCAAAAAATGCTACAGTACATTTCAATCTCCTTGTGAATGGGCACCAGGATCAATAAAAAGAAATCAAACCAAAAATTAAACAAGTCATAGTGGATTGGTATCAGAAAGTTAAAACTGATATGCATGGACATATGATTTGGGCCGGGTATATTAGCTTTAAATTTTTAGTTGCAAGGGATCATTATTAACAAGTTATCGCTTCTTAAAGTAATTATTATAATTAGCATCAAATTATCAAACATACAATATATTAAAATTATTATTTTTTAATTAAATAGATTGTATAAATAAACTACTATATACAAGTAAAAAGATTATATGGGAATTTTTGTATATACATTAGCAATATCAAATAAAATTAATTGACACATATACGATTTATATCTCAATTATTAAAATTACACATTGGCTTTTATTTTTAAAAGCATAAACTATTATTTCAATACATTTTGCTGCATTAATGTATAATATTTTAATACATTCTGGTATTCATATTTCGCATTATTTCAGAATTTGTCTTGCTAAATTGATTCGCGAATCATGAAATGACATATATCATTTTAGAATCAGTATCCATTTACCAGATTAAATGCTAGCTAAATTTTCATATGCTAATAACATTTGAAATTGCAATCCCGTGTAGAGCACATTTATATTGGGTTTTTGGCTATAGCAGGAATCTGGTCAGATGTCTTGTCTAACCTGAATCTAAGACAATTTTTTTTAATAAAAAAAAACAAAAAAATAAATTTACCTTTTTTCAGGTTTTTTTCATAACTGTCATGCTTAGCCTGGTGGATAGCACAGATTATTTTGTAAACTTTCTCCAAGTTTTTCCTATATTGTTTAGATATGTGAAGTTCTTCTGTTAGACGTTTATATTTAGGATTAGACATTAGCACCTCAACAGGTAGGCGAGTTGTAAGGTTTTCTAATAATTTAAAAAAATATATATTTGAAAAGGGTTACATTCATTATAACGAATTTCACGAGTTATGAAGTATTCTTGCAAATCAATTAGGTGTTAAAAAAAATATAAAAAACAAACCTGAATTAATTCATGAATCGTAAAATGATATGGTCATTTTAGAATCAGTATCCATTTACTAATTTAAAAAAAAAACAAGTGAAAAAATTTTAGAAATAATAATAATAATAAAATAAAAAATTAAATCAATTAATAAAAGTGAATAAAAATGAATTAATATATACTTGCCTTTAGATTTTTGCAATCCCTACATAGAACACATCCACATTTGTTTTTCGGCTATAGCAGGAATCTGGTCAAATGTCTTGTCTAACCCGAATCTAATAAGAAGATAATTACTGCAATTTTTTTTTCAAATAAAAAAAAACAAACATAAATTTATCTTTTTCCAGGTTTTTTTTTGTGACCATCATCAGTGTATAAAATCTGATCCCAAAAGTATGTGAATCTTGTGCACATTGTACACATAATTTATGTGAACAATTTTAAAAACTTGTGCACTATATAGCTTTGTCATAATTAAATTTATATAGATAAATCTGAATATGCATACAATAAATTATATGCACAATGTGCTCTATGTGCACAACTTCTAATTTGACTAATAATTTTGGTGCACTATTTAGCCCAAAAGTATGTGAATTCTGTGCACATTTCTAGCCAAAAATATGTGAAACTTTTTAAAAACATGTGCACATGAGCATATTGTGCACATAGATTTTATACACTGACCATCATGCTTAGCCTAGTGGGTAGCACAGATTATTTTGTAAACTTTCTGACATAACAAACTTGTATCCCAAGTTATTCCTATATTGTTTAGGTATATAAAATTCTTCTGTTGGACATTCATTATAATGAATTTCACAAGCCACAAAGTATCCTTGTGAATCAATTAAGTGTTGAAGAAAATATATGATTGAATAAAAAAAAATCTTCATAAATTTTTGCAATCCCTGCATAGAACACATCCACATTTGTTTTTGGCTATAGCAGGAATCTGGTCGGATATCTTGTCTAACCTGAATCTAATAAGATAATTACTACAATTTTTTTTTTTAAAAAAAAAAAAAAAATATAAATTTACCTTTTTCCAGGTTTTTTTCATAACCATCATGCTTAGTCTGGTGGCAGAGTTGGTATTAAATTCATTCGAGTGGTTTTGGTCATACTTGCAGCCCACTGTAACTGTTACTTTGATATTAACTTCTATAAGGTTAATTGATACAAAATCAAAGTTTGTACTCTTAGTAGTGAAATGCTATGTTCTTGAAAAATACCTTGAAGCGTATAAATAAATTACCTGGATGATGATTGATTCAAGAATTGATTCAAACAAGCCAACTAAAGGAATCTCTAATCATAACTTTTTTGGGGCTATACCAAAGTATTGTTTGAGTATATACTTTTAAGATTGTTGTCGTGTACGTCTCTCTTTTGAGAAGATCGTAGGTTACTGCAAATAGTCCTGTTTAGAATTTAGAATCTGAATAGGATCCAGAAAACTAAGGTCTTGGTGTACATAAATATCTGATATAAAATTTTAATAGAAATTCGCCTGTATGGTATGAAAAGCAGATTGTAAATATTACATAATTCTATTGGTTAATCAGAGTGTCAAATGACTGACTGTTGTTTATTTAATACATAATAACCCTATAATTTTTGGGGTACAAACAAAATCAGCTATATGAAAAAATATATAATTAACAAGATATATATAAAGGCCCAATTATTGGAAAAATAGAAAGAATCTGTTCTAGCACATATACTAGAAGAATCTTCAAGTCTAATTTTACAATTAATAGCATATTATATATTAGGCTGGCTAGAAAAATTTATAGAAGCTACCAAAATTTAACTCTCCAAATAAGATTTTGCTTATTAAAATTCCTCATGCTTTTAAGAACATTTATATATTCATTTACTATATAGAGCTGTCTTTCTTTTAGTTTAACAAATTTGGGATTATCTGCTTTTATTATAAATATTTTATTTTTAATGTTCAGAATTGATGCTAAATCTAGCAGGGCCTTAAAACTAGGGTTGCAGCCCAAACTTACTAGTTTGGAATTTGGTAGAATCCCAAATAGTATTTACTAGGTTTTGCAAAATGCCTCTAGTTTGTTGTAATGTCAAACATTCTGACATATAAATTATACGACTAGAAATCCCAAATTATTTACATGTAAAATTGGGTTTGGGACTCATACCAAACAAAGAGGTCATTTCAGCACTTTAGCTAATATGATTGCGAAATTTTAACATCAAACCTGAATACAAGACTTACCGATATACTATATTTACATAGGCTGACCGAGTAACTTATTTATACACTTATAAAGTACTTTTTGAGAACATAATGTTTTACCAACAAAAAAATCACTATGAAAGCAAATTCTAACTCTAAACGAACATAGATATTCACTGTTGAAATTAATCCAAAATAATCCACCTCTCCAAGAACTTCACTTAGGTGTGAATATTTTTACTATATACTACTAATACTAGTTATATTAACTGTATATAAGTTTTAAATGCCAAAAATGGTCATTAAAAAAAAGAAGATTGAAACGTTACATGTAAGCTTTAAATTGGAACTTTGAGTGCACTGTTTAATATGCTAAATATTATAAGTATACTATAGAAAGACAATATATTTTACTATATCTATATAGAATGATATATATGGGAGCTGTGTATTAAAACAGCTTTTTTTTTACATATATTTTATTTTGAAATAATTAAGTTCAATAATTTGGTTTAATTTTTGGACTAATCCAGAATTAATTAAATTTCATGGTTTTGATTGGTTAAATATAACATGTGACTATCAGATAATCTTTTGATGTGTTGTCTTTATGTGGTCTCATGTAATTTTTTTTACAATTATTTTGAATTTTTATTATACAAATTGTTTCATTTATAATTAAAAAATATTGATTATATCAAAATCTATATAAATCTCATTTTTCAAAAAATGTAAAAAAGGGCTGTTTTAATATATAATACCCTATATAGCATGTATAATACTACATACTCAGGTAGTGTTGTACATGAGACAATTTTTAACACTTTTGAGCATTTTTTCAAATTAAAATTACTTAAAATTTTATTAAAATCATCTATTTTATTTTCTCAAAAATGAATCTACTATAGCATCTAAAAAATATATAATTATACATTTTTTAAATTAATTTGTTAATTATTTGAACTTGGAACATAGGCTTGGATGGTTGTGAACAATTTTAAACCTGTTTAAATGTCCAAAATTGTTCAAAACTGTTCAAGCTTATATCCCAAGTTTAAATAATTAATAAATTAATTTAAAGAATATATAATTATATATATATATTTAGGTCATTTTTAAAAAAATTATAATAGATTATTTTAATAAAATTTAAGTAATTTAATTTAAAAAATATTTAAAATTGTCCAAAATTGTCTCATGTACAACATAGTACTTGGGTATGTATAAGTTATAACTTGTATTTCAAACAAGCAAAGAGTCTCTACCTGGGGAGTACCTGGGCCAATTTTTATAATATATTGTAAAATTATCAATGTTAAGCACAATTAACTTTCTATTATAATAAAATTATGTTAGTAAAAATAAAAGAAAATAAAAATAATAAAAATAAAATAAAATTTATATTATTTAAAAGAAAACTTCCTACTAATATTGCCTATGTTTTTGTATGTTAAGTTTTTGCCATTTAATAGTTTTTATTTCATATTGTCAAATTAGCATTAGCTAATGTTTCTATTGTGATGTTAATGCCCCAGATGTGTCTTATAAGTGTCCAACCTCCACTTTAACCTTATTAATAAATTTATTATTAAGACCTTCTAGAAAGCAACAAAAAGATACAAGTTTTTTTTTATTTTTTATTAATTATATGGCTTTTTGCTTTCGGCAAATAGCTGATCGAAAAATCTCTCAATAATTCCTCAAGCATTTTGGATCAAAAATGAGATTTTCATTATACACATGCTGCCTTGTGTATAATACTCTGCCATCAACTTAATTTTTTTGCTATAAGATCCCGATTCTAAAAAATATTAATTATATTAAATGAACTTCACAATATTAATAAACTCACAATTAATAAAAAATTTTTTAAATATAATTTATATACCCTTCATCAAGCTTTGCACAAACTTCATAGTATGCAGATTCTAATTCCTGAAATTGAGATTGAGAATAAATCACTTTATAATATGTATAATCTATCTTGAAACTTTTTTATATCTCCTTTTGAAATCCTTTCTATTGACATTAAGTAGTTGGCAAATTAATATACTGTATTCTGAATTGGCATCAATTTTATATAAGCAGTGATGGTATATCATAGCTTCTTGTGGTAGTTTGAAGAAGTTGATTAAATGTTCTGGTGCCTTCTTCATACTTTACAGAAGCTATGTTTTTTACTAAATATGTTTACATTCTATTATATATTAACAATATTATTATTGTATATCTAAATTAGTATATAATAAATATATCACGAATATATATTAAACATATAATAATTATATTTTTTTTCTTTCTGTCAACTCACAACTTCATTGCTAATAATATGTTTATTATATAGATACAATAATTTTAATATAAAATGAAATGTTATTAATCTAATAATAATAATAATAAAGATATGGGCTATGTGCTATAGAAAAGGGGATCCGTTAAAGCCAGGCATCATCACGTGACTCACAACCAATCAACTTATAGCTTTTGATCTTCACGGATCAGCCTGACGAGACAAAAAAAAAAGGAAAAAGTGTGTCTAAACATGTCTCGGAGCATTAATAAAAATGCCGGGAAGGTAATTTTACCTATAAGACATCCCTAACTCTAACTTCTAACTAACCCTACCCTAATTTTAATTAAATAATAAAAAACATATAAAGGTACCTGGCTTTAACGGTCCCCGAGAAAAGGATCTTTGGAAGACCATTTTTATGTTATAAATTTTATAATCAATTATAAGAAAATACAAACCTACAAAATTTTATTTTTTGTATTTTAAGTGAAAAATGATCCGATCTTATTCTAAATCGATTTTGTGTATAAAAAATTTGTCGATTTCCCCCTTTTTTACTCCACGATCGTCCAATAGTCTTTGTGTAACATAACAAATTAAAAAATCGCTTATATTTCAATATTTTGTTTACGAAACCATTCTTTGTGTTTTAACGAAAAAAGGATTCCTTGTTCAATTTACATCCAATATTTACTCCTAACCTGTTAATATTCAAGGTCAAGTTGTTTTTTTTTAAAAAAAAAAGGTAAAGAGGTTCACTCGGGTGATGAATAAATTATTTCTAATATGTTTATAATATGTTTATAATATAAATAAGTTTCTTACAAGAAAGCTAACAGAGCTTACTTATTATCATATGTTAGATACTGTATATTCTGTTTATATTTTTAAAAAATTAAAGTTTCTGTAAAGAGGTATCGCTTCTGAACCTGTAGAAAGATAAATCTGATGCTTTGGATGTGAACATATCTTTTTAGCTTTCTTGGCATTTACTATTAATTTGTTGTAGTGCTTCCTGCACAAAGCTTTGCCAACCAGATTAAGATATTGACTTGAGCTTGGAATTACTATTCGATCAGACAAAATAGAAGCACCTTGCTTCTCATAGTTACAAATAATATCTTCCTGACCCTCCAAATCACAGTACTGGTGTTTCTTTTTCTTTTTGTTTGATAGAGACAGTTGGATCGTCGTGAAAAATTTCTTGTACAAACATTCTCACTTCTACACTTTTTTCAGTAATATGATACCTATAATAAAATTGATAATAAACCTTTCTTAGCCAAGTTCTGAATTACTTAACTATTTTTCAAATTATTTAACAGTTAATAGATTTAAAACTATTCTTTTGATTTTTTTAGGCCTTAAGCCGTATCTGTCAATCCATTTTTCATATTGTGTAACATTTCGGTTGGTCGTCCAATCAAATTTAATGCCCGCTATGCTTAGTCTAAACGCTAACCCTAACTACCGGTACGATGAACTTTAAAATTTTTATCTGCACCACAATGATCGGCAAAACTGGTAGAATTTTTCATGCGTGATAATTCCATTTCAATTTAATGAAGTCAATACCTCCGATTTCTTTATCCACGTCTATTAGATCGTATTTTCGCGTAATAACATAAAGGTCCGAATAAGCTTAATTTGATCCAAAATTTGAAATTACACTCCTGTGCGTTGTTTCGCGAAAATACAATAGGTTTTGCACTCCTAGCCAGTCTTTATAGCTTGCCAAGAAAGTTATTATAATTGATGATTTTGAAATTTGATGCAAATAGTTTAGGGAGGGTTTAAAGATTGGTTGTATTTATTATTGAATGCATTTTCATGTATAGGCTTGCATTTAGGGAACAAGGAGAGCTCACCGCATTGCGAGCATTTAATAATCCTTGTACTACTAACCATTCTGTCGTAGCATATAGTTCTTGCATGATAAATTGTAATACGTACGGTTATTATTATTATTATTATGTAAACAATGCATCAAACTTAGTGTTTAAAATTCAGTTTTTTTAATATGCGGGATAAAAAAGAAAAGATGTGTGAAATGTATGACATATAATAAAATTCGCAGATACCGTTTACGAAATGAATTTTCAGCCTGCGAACTGCTGATCCCGTATATTGATTTCAAACACTGATCACGCCGCATTAGTCATATTATATTTTGAGGAATCTATAAATTTACCAACGAATTCGCTCTTTCTTTCGAGTTTAACATATCCAATATTCATTCATCTTGATTCAAAAACAAATTCAATACTTTCTCTAATTTCAAAAACAATCCTCAAATTTTCAAATATATAAAAAATCGAATTCAAAAATGTCGAAAATTAACTTGCTCTTCGTTATTGCTTTAGTTTTTATCATCCTCAGACCTGTGTTCACCATGCCATTGGATAGACGTGGTATGGTTTTATTATTTTATTCAGTATGATTATTTATTATGAAACATATAATAAAACCTCATTAACGAATTAAATATTAGGTGGTGAGTATGAATCGAAATTCAATACGTAATTATAAAACTTCTCTAACCAATTATATATAAATTTAATTATTTAATTATTAGATGGTAAGTATAAATTTTTTTATAAATTGAAATTTTATAATAATCTATCATTAATCGATTAAAATCATTAGGTGGCGAGTATAAATTAATTTATAAATTGAAAATGTATACGTAATGATCTATAATTAAATTTTCATGAACGAAAAAATTATTAGATAGTGAGTATAAAATTAATTTCAGTATAAATTGAAACGTATAAAACCTATAATAAAAATTTCATTAATCATTTTTAGACGGTGAGTATAAATTGAAAATTAATCCGTAATTAATATAACATCTCTTATCAATCATATCTGGATTAATTTATTAGTCAGTAAGTATAAAACTATTTTTTTACAAAGTGAAAACTTTATAATAATTTATCACTAATTAATTATATACAATTGAATTATTAGCTGGTGAGTACAAATTGATTATGAATTAAAATGTATTATGACCTATAATTAATTTTCATGAACGAATTAAATTATGTATTAGGCGGTGAGTACAAAATTAATTTATAAAATTAAAAGAGTGTAATATTATAAATTAAATGAAAAAATTCTTTTATCAATTATATATGAATTAAATTATTAGTCGGTAAAGTATAAAATTATTTACAAGCTGAAAACTTTATAATAACCTATCAAAATTAATTATATACAATTAATTATTAGGGCGTGAGTAGCAAATTAATTTATAAATCGAAAATGTTAAACTAAAGATTCATTAACGAACGAATTTAATTATTAGCCGGTGTGTATAAAATTAATTTATAAATTGAAACGTATGATAATCTATAATAAAATTTCATTAACAAATTAAATTTTTAGGTGGTAAGTAAGAATCGAAATTTAACCCGCAATTAATAAAACTTTTTTAACCAATTATATATGAATTAAATTATTAGTCAGTAAGTATAAAACTATTTATCAATTGAAAACTTTATAATAATCATCAATAATTAATTAATTATATGCAATTGAATTATTAGCGAGTGAGTATAAAATTAATTTATACAGTACAACATACATTGAATTGTATAATGATCTATAATTAAATTTCATGAACTAAATTATTAGATAGTGAGTATAAATTAATTTATAAATTGAAAACTTATAATAGCCTATAATAAAATTTCATTAATGTATTAAATTTTAGCTCGTGAGTATGAATCAAAATTTAATCCGTAATTAATATAACATCTTTTTTAAATTATATCTGGATTAAATTATTAGTTAGTAAGTATAAAATTATTTTACAAATTGAAACTTTATAATAACCTATCATTAATTTAATTATGCGCAATTGAAATTATTAGCTAGTGAGTATAAATTAATTATGAATTAAAAATGTATTATGACCTATAATTAATTTTCGTGAACGAATTAAATTATTAGACAGTGAGTATAAAGTTAATTTACACTTGAATAATTATAATTATCTATAATCAAATAAAATCTTTTTAAATATGGAACTATATTATTAGCCGGTAAGTATCAAATGTTTTTTACAAACCGAAAACTTTGTAATAACTTTATAATAACTTATCAATAATTAATTATGCAATTCAAATGTTAGGACGTGAGTATCAAATTAATTTATAAATGGAAAATATATAATAATAATAATCTATAATAAAATTTTCATCAACGAATAAATTATAGAGAGTGAGTATAAAATATTAATTGAAAATGTATATTGTAATAACCTAAAATAAAACTTAATTTATGAATTAAATATTTAGGCAGTGAGTACGAATCGATATTTAATCTGTAATAAATAAAAGTTTTCTAACCAATTATACGTATATAAATCAAATTATTAGCTGGTGAGTATAAATTTATTTCTAAATTGAAACCTTTGATAAAAACCTATCACTAATTAATTCTATGAAATTGAATTCTTAGGGAGTGAGTATAAAAACTAATTTTATAAAATGAAAATGCATAATATCTATAATCACATGCGATATTTCTTAAATTATTAGCTAGTAAGTACAGTATAAAATTAATTTATAATTGAAAATGTATGATAATTTATAATAAAGCTTCATTAATGAATTGAATTTTTAGCTAGTGAGTATGAATTAAAATTTAGCCCGTAGTTAATAAAATTTATCTAATCAATTATATTAATTAAATAAATAGCCCGTAAGTATAAATTATTTTCAATTTGAAAACTTTATATCAATTATTAATAATTACAAGAAATTAAATTATCAGATAGTGAGTATTAAATTAATTTATAACTTGAAAATGTATTATGAACTATAATTAAAATTTCTTGAATGAATTAAATTATTAGCGCGTGAGTATAAAATTAATTTATACTCGAAATTTATAATTAAATAAGATTATTTTATATATGAATTAAACTATTACATACCATTAGTTGGTAAGTGTAAAATTATTTTATAATCCGAAAATTATATAATAATCTATCACTAATTAATTTTATACAATTGAATGATTAGGGAGTGAGTATAAGACAATTTATAAATTGAAATGCATAATGATATATAATTAAATCTTCATGAACAAATTAAATTATTAGACGGTGAGTATAAAATTAATTTAAAAATTGAAAATGTATAATAATATATAATAAAACTCTATTAACGAATTGAATTTTAGAAGGTGAGCATGTATCGAAATTTAATCCGTAATTAATAAACCTTTTCTAATCAATTACATATGAACTAAACTATTAGGCGGTAAGTATAAAATTATTTTACAAATTGAAAACTTTATAATTACTTATCACTAATTAATTACTTATATTATTAGGGCGTGAGTATAAAATTAATTTATACTGTATATCAGATATTGAATACGTATAATAATCTATAATTGAATTTTCGTTAATGAATTAAATTATTAGAGTGTAAGTTTAAAATTAATTTATAAATTGAAAATACAATAATTTATAATAAATCTTTATTAATAAATAATTAAATTTTTAGTCAGTGAGTATGAATCAAATTAAATTTAAATCCGTAATTAGTAAAACTTTTCTAATCAATTATTATGAATTAAATTATTATTAGCTGGTAAGTATAAAATTATTTTACGACCGAAAACTTTATCATAACCCATCACTAATTAATTATATGCAATTGAATTATTAGATAGTGAGTATAAATTGATTTATGAATTAAAAATGTATTATGACCTATAATTAATTTTCATGAACGAATTAAATTATTAGACAGTGAGTATAAAATTAATTTACGCTTGAAATTCATAATTACCTATAATCAAATAAAAATCTTTTACATATGAATTAAATTATTAGCCGGTAAGTATAAAATTAAAATTGAAAATTTTATAATAGCTTATAACTAATTATCATAATAATATACAATTGAATTATTAGGGAGTGAGTATCAAATTAATTTATAAACTGAAAATAGATAACAATCCATAATTAAAATTTAAATAACGGATTAAATTATTAGGCAGTGAGTATTTTTTGAAACGTATAACATTCTATAATAAACTTCATTAACGAATTAAATGTTAGCTGGTGAGTATGAATCGAAATTTAATCCGCAATTAAAAAACATCTCTAATCAATCATATTTGGAATAAATTATTAGTTGGTAGGTATAAAATTATTTTACAAATTGAAACCTTTATAATAAGCGATCACTAATTAAATGTATGCAATTGAATTATTAGGTGGTAAGCAAAAAGATAATTTATAAATTGAAAATGTATAATTATCAATAGTTATTTAATTTTTCTTAATAAATTATTTAGCTGGTGAGTATAAAATTAATTTATAAATTTAAAATATACAATAAACCTTCACTAATGAATTAAATTTTTAGTCAGTGAGTACGAATCAAAATTAAATTCGTAATTAATAAAATTTCTCTAATAAATAATACTTGAATTAAATTATTAGCCAGTAAGTATAAATTATTTTACAAATCGAAACTTTATAATAACCTATCACTATTAATTGTATGCATTTAAAATAATTAGAGGGTAAGTAAAAATTTATTTATAAATTGAAAATGTATAATGACCTATAATTAATTTACATGAACCAATTAAATTATTAGACGGTGAGTATAAAATTGATTTATGCTTGAATTTATAATTATCTATAATTAAATAAAAGTCTCAATAAATTAATTAAATTATTAGGCTGTAAGTATAAAATTATTTTACAATTTGAAACTTAACAATATTTAATTATATACAATTGAATTATTAGCGGGTGAGTAATAAATTAATTAAAATTATATAACAATCCATAATTAACTTTTTATTAATAAAATTGAATTATTAGCTGGTGAGTATAAAATTAATTTATAAATTGAAAATGTATAATAATCTATAATAAAACTTTATTAATGAATAAATTTTAGGTGGTGAGTATGAAACGAAATTTAATCTGCAATAATAAAACTATTCTAATCAATTATATATGTAATAAACTATTAGCTGGTAGGTATATATTTTACAAATGAAACCATTATAATAACCTATTATTAATTACTATAATACATGCAATTGCATTATTAGGGAGTGAGTATATAATTAATTTATATATTGAAAATATGTATTATGGACTATAATTAAATTTTCATGAATGAAAAATTATTAGAAAGTAAGTATAAATTAATTTATAAATTGAAAATGTGTAATCATCTATAATAAAACTTTATTAACGAATTAAATTTTTAGCCGGTGAGTAACGAAACGAAATTTAATCAATAATTAATAAAACTTTCCTAATCAAATATATATATAAATTAAATTATTAGTTGGTAAGTATTTAACTATTTTACAAAACGAAAACTTAAAATACCCTATCATTAATTAATTATATATTAATAGGAGGTGAGTACAAAATTAATTTATAAATTAAAAATGTATAATTATAAATAATTACATGAGATTTTTTTTCTCAAATTGTTAGGTGGTGAGTATAGTATTAATTTATAAATTGAAAAGGTATAATTACCTATAATAAAATTTTATTAACGAATTAAATTTTTAGCCGGTGAGTAGAATTGAAAATTAATCTGTCATTAATATAACATCTCTTATCAATCATATATATGAATTAAATTTTTTAGTTAGTAAGTATTAAATTATTTTACAAATTGAAACTTTATAATAGCCTATCATTAATTAATTATATGCAATTGAATTATTAGCTGGTGAGTATAAATTAAATTAATTATGAATTAAAATGTATTATGACTTATAACTCATTTTCTTGAACGAATTAATTTATTAGACAGTGAGTATAAGATTAATTTATGCTTGAAATTTATAATTATCTATAATCAAATTAAAATCTTTTTAAATATGGAACTATATTATTAGCCGGTAAGTATTAAATGTTTTACAAATAGAAAACTTTATAATAACTTATTAATAATTAATGATGCAATGGAAATGTTAGGAAGTGAGTATCAAATTAATTTATAAATTGTCTAAATGCATAATAATCCATAATAAAATTATCATTAACGAATTTAATTATAGAGAGTGAGTATAAAATTTATTATGATAATTGAAATTTAATTTGTGATTAAAAAAATTTCACCAATTTTAATTATACGAATTAAACTATTAGTGATTAAGTTGCGTGAGTATTAAGCCAATTGATAATTTTAATAATAATTAAACCTTTATCTAATTAGCTATATTATATAAATTAATTCGAATTTATTAGCTGGTAAAGTAAAATTATTTTAATTGTTTTACAAATTGAAAACTTTATAATAATCCATCATGAATTAATTTTATGAATTGAATTAATTAGGGGGTGAGCATAAATTAATTTATAAATGAAAATGTATAATAATCCATAATAAGACTTCATAAACGAATTAAATTGTTAGGCGGTGAAGACTGTGAATCTAACACCGGAGGTAAACCTCAACCTTGAAATGGGGAGTATAAAATTACTTATTGAAAATTTGATAATAGACAAAATTTACAAAATTTACTGACTAAAAAGAAATTCTCTATATTGTTTATTTATAGTTTTATCCGCATAAGATAGAAATACGTAGTTTGTGCAGTGTAAGAATATAATTACAGTACAACGTAAGTTTTTATCATATTACATAATGGTTTATGACAAATTATTTTGCTGATTGTAATTTTAACATTGTATATTATTAATATAAGAATTATAAGCGGATTGTTAATTTTAATTTAATCATATATTATAATTATAAAAGTTCTTAATATCGTTAGAATTTAGAATTAAAAATTTATTAATTTTAAGCTATAATGTAACAATTCCCTATAACAAATTTTATTGGTCCTAATTTTCAGAAATGTCTTATTAAAAAAAGCACAAAGTAATCTATCTATGAATATTATGAATCACTTTTCAAGCTTAACATCAATGTTTCTTATTTTCTTTGTAACCATCGTTTCGAGCGACAGACTATATTTACGAATCAAATAAAAAATTAACAATATTTTACCCCGAATAATTGTAATCATCATCATAGATCTTTTTAAATAAATTCTATCTAAATGACAAAATTTTTTCTCTTTTTTTTTTTTGACACATATATTCTTCGTTTGATCATCTAATATTTACCCGCTATTACTATCAACAAATCACTACAATTACGATCCCACTACTAATATTTATCCCAACACTTAAATAATTCGCAATTTAATGATTTCAAAAAATTATAACAATGTTTTTGCACGAGCATTTTATTTTTTTTTTAATATATTTTAATTTTTATTTTTTTCAAATATCTTACATATTATTTTCCTTTCTGCTATCGAGCAAACTACCTTTATGAGCATCAAATATATTAAGTGTATATCGCTTCCCGTGATTGCCACCACGACAGATCACTACAATCACAAGGAAGCCGATGATTGCATTAAAAAATTTCAACTCAATCTACAAACTAGGACAATGTAATCGAATGGAATTCTTTTAATAGACTAGATAACGTCCAAAGATTGATGAAGGAGGATTTGGTCAGTGCTTTCAGCGATAGTAAAAGAATAATTTCAAGTGAAAATAGGAAACACACGCAATCACGCATACCATCATTTATAGTTGCACTTAAAACATTATTTGGTTTACAAAAAAATTTTTTAAGCGAAATAAGTTAGGATGATTTATTTACGATCTAATATAGAGATAAATTATTAACGTTATAAAATTTTTTAGCAAGTTTAAAAGTTGTATGCAATTTAGATTATTAGGTAGTAATTTTGAGGAGTATGGACTAACTCAAAATAAACTATCAATGATATTTGATAGTGTTTCAATATACAAATAAAGGAATTCTTCAAAAGTTCCGGTTATAGCCCTATGCGTTGACGAAGTCACGCTAGGGTTATTATCGCGAGGATAACCTGATTTGTGGCTTATATGAAATTGAGGCTTATATGAAAAAGGTAATAGCATATGATTGTGAGATTATAGATGCATGTGATAATTTTAGATACGCAGAGATTATAAAGATACATGTGGGAGTAAATGGTGAATCTCAGTGCTTTCTTTCTTCGCTTGTCTTGTCTTCGGTGCCCAATTATAATCTGGCTCCCATCCCTCCCAAAGCCCTCTTTCATTCATTGCACCTAGCACCTAGTGCCCTGCCTGTTGTCATATGTAACGAGTTGAATGTGCTACACCATAGCATGGGCTCGAACTCATTGAGGTTGTCATGTGAAACCGAGTTGAATGCAGCGTGGGCTCGAACTCGCTGTTATAAAAATTGATGTTGTATACAATGAGTTGAATGTGCCACACCATAAGCGTGGGCTTGGACTCGCTATTAGAAAAAAAAATGCGCCATACCTTAGCGTTGGCGATCCTCAATTATGCTTAATCACGTGACATATCACGTGTACATAGAGTTGTTATGAGCACAGTATACGTAAGTTGTTATGAGCACAGTATGTAATAGTAGAAGAGAAAAGTGAAGGAGTGGAGCACTACTCCCATTATGTATCTTCATAATCTCTAATAAAGAGAGTATTTAATATGAAATCCAAGCGAGAATAATCAAATTTTAGATAATTTAATTAGAAAAATAAATTAAAGAAACTTGTTGATATTCACAAATTTAGAAAATTACACAAAGCAGTATATGTTCATAGAGATTTTTATATTACAGAATCAATATCTTTTAACATTTTAAATTGGAACTCAAAAACTCTTCAAGTTCTTCGGCAAAATACAACCAATAAGCTTATGTATAATTATATCTAAATTTACAAATACATAATGGTAAGTTAAGTCTGTATAATGAATATTGAATTTCTTGATTTTTTTCGAAATAACTTGTATTAGGGTAATAATATTCCATTAATTCTTTCAAATTATTTTATCATTTTACTAATTTTCTTGGATCTTCATTTTCATGAAATCAGGAGGTCAGAAGGTTCAACAACAAATCTAATTTTTTTTATTATGATTATATTTGTAATATACAGTACTAAAATCACGCAGTTACCATTAAAAATAATAACTACAATCCAAAATATATTATTTAATGGAGATATAAACATAAAATTTTAACATATCATAGCTTAAGCTTAGAAGCTCCTAAAATAAATACAAGAATTGCAAGAATTGATAACAGAATAAAACCACCAATATGTTTCTGTATATAGCTGATCCAACTCATGATCCAAAGAAACGTAAAATTATATAAATAGATGATAGTATAAATATGCATAAAATTATATGCTTATAGTTACTTTCAAATTTATTATTCTTATAAAAAATTGAATTATTAAATAGGTTTTAAAAATAATATGGTATACTTTACAGAACCAGATTTTTTGGCTAAATATGTTTACATTATACCTTATCTATAATATATATTATTTTTATATGACTAAATTAGTATAAGAATATATTTTATGAATATATATTAAAAATATTATACATAATAGCATGGTGGACATTTGATTTGTAGCTAAAGATCCTAAGTTACACAATATAAAAAATAAAAATTTTTTTAAAGTATCCCTTACTATGAAAACAATATCATTGATTGGCAATTTATGGTTTCATATAGCAAAATTTTTAAAAAAAAACATTTCTTACTATTCTTTAGCTTTTTATACTTTTATAAATAAAAAGATCAGTATAGACCAGTACAGTATAGGACAGCAAAAAACATCCAATTTTTTAGCAGTTGTTTAATGTCTTATAACTTTATAACAAATATTTATTTTAAAAAATCCTATTACAAATTATTTATAATATAAACTACAACTCTGTAAGACAGATTTTTATTATCTTGTTTTTTACAAAAGTTATAAGAGATCAAAGTTTGGTAACTTTAATAGTAAAACAGAAAGTTGGTACAAAAAAATTACCCAATCATATTAATGCTAGTCGTGTGCAAGTGATTTTATTGGTTAATACTCATTATTAAAAATTGAGTAATTGAAAATTTTAGAAAATTCTAAATCTGGAAATAAAATTAAAAATCTAATATCTTTATTAATATTAATTTGTTTGATAAAATTTAATTAAAAATAGCTTAATACCATATCTTTTAACTTATTTATTAGCTTTTTTGGAGGTTTTATTTTGAGAAAGTTCTTCTTAAAGCATTTGAAGTTGAAAAAAAACTTGCAAATATATAGATATTCCAATTAACAAAAACATTAATATCTTTATGAGCTTTTAATAATTTTTTATAAAATTTGAGATTCTACAAGTTGAAGATATGTGCTTCAAGTTTGATTAGTAAAAGTTTTTAAGTTAATATAGTAGAATTTTTTACAAATTATTGCCAAATATTATCATATTGAGCTACCATTGAGCTTAGTAAAGATTGATATATATTATATTTTAATCAGCATAAATTTTAAAACCAAGTATTAATTTTAAATCTAGAGAAATTGTAAATTGATGTGCAACATTTACAATACAAAAATATTTAAAAAATATCTAGATATTATAATTTAGTTTTGAGCAAATTACTAAAAATTTATATGTAATAATTCAACTTTTAGCAAATTTATTTGATTTTAGAAGTAGCAAAAACTTCTAAATTTATGCAGATCAGTTATAACCTATATGAGAGATGTCTGGGGTCCTAGTAAGAGAGTGTCTTTTGGACTTAAGTGTTTAATCAATGAAGTACTAACCTTATTAGTTTTGAAGTGAAAGAGCAGGTATTTATCCAAAAAGTAATTGCATCTTATACAACCAAGAAGAGAAAGAGATACTTGATCACATAACAATGTGCAAAAGTTATATAATGTACTGGTTAAAAATAGAAAGAGTGGCTTTAGTGTGGCTTTCATAATAGGGCAAAAGAAAATACCACAAGAAATCCTTGCAGAACTAAAAAAAACAAGTTAAGAAAAGCCTTATTTAGAGCAAATATTAGTGAGGTTTAGAAGCTAAAAAGAAGTATAATACATGGTCTCTTACTTTCAGAATGTGTTATCAAGGCTTAAAATTATATTAAGTAATCGAAAAGTAATGATAAATTTTGTAGAGCATTACAAATCCATAGTAGAAAATGGCTTTTATAACTTCATATAGTAAACTTATTGTCCGGAGCGACTTTTAGTGTTTATGCATGGTGATATAAAAATTACGTTTTTGATGCATTTTGTCCCAAAATAATTACCTTTTTGATGCATCCGCATAAACATTATGAAGATCACATCAGAAATGTAAGTTGGAAATTTTTTGTCCGTCCGCACGCGTGTTCAAATTTGTAATTTAGTACAACAAAAATATGCATGCTTACGCGTTTGTGTAGCTGTTTGTGTTATACGATGATCATCATGTGCTCCGGACACACAATGCTACGCATTAGCCTAGTTGTAGTACAGTAGCAAGATAGAAAGCTCAAATTGGTATTACAAGAGAAGCAAAGAGAAGAAAGAAGGAAGTGCATACTGAAAGTGCCAGTCCAAAGAGTTCTTGCTCTTCAAAAATCATAGGAACAGTATCTCAGGTTTAAATAGTAAGGATGAACAACAACAAAAAGAGGTGAAAAAGATGAAATGCAGAGAATATAAAGAGACAATAGACAATTTTATATATAATGCTATTAAGCCATATTGGATCAGTTTTTGACAGAGCTGACTGTAATCCCTAGTTTTTGTTAGAAAAACTGGTGTGACAAGTTGTATCTGGGCGTCTTTAGATAGCCAGATAATGCCAGGCTTGCAATTAGTAGGTTATTATATACAGACCTTAGATTAGTATATAAATTATTAATGTAGCACTGACAAGACTATAAAAAAAAAAAAAAAAAAAAAAATTTAATATCAAATAAAAGTTGAAATATAATTTTTCATTAGTTCATCCAATAACAAAAGGTTCTGAATAATATATTCCGTAAATCATTTATAACTTTCTCTATTTCTGTACCTATTTTTCGTAGAGAAACATGGACTAGTCCAAATAGTGTTCATGTCATATCTTCTTTATTGAAATGTTCGGGATAATTCGGGGCTTCTAATTTTAGTCTCAATTTTGTTATTTCTATTCGAAATATTTCGAAACTGTTAACTTATGCATTTATTTGAACTAAGTGTCTTATGTCCAATAGACAATAAGGATATGCAGTGCGATACGGTAATAGCATGAAACTTGCGATAGGGGTGACACTATAATTCCAAGTAATTTAAGTCATATTCAAAGTTCGATATTCTGCAAAGATTTACGTTGTCATTTTTTCATTATTGTAGAATTCTCTATTTGCCATAGCAATAAATTTCTTAGCCTTATTATTTATAGTGTGATATCAATTTACGAAAAAAAATGCAGTTTCGCACAAGATTATAAATGTTATATAGATTATATTCAAAAGAGATTTTCAGACCTTAACGGATTTCTACTTGGAATAACTAATATGTTACCGTGCATTGAATATGTTATCACTCTCTTGAAAAACAGAGGATCCTCGTTAATATCAATCCCGTTAATCTCAACCTAAACTATAAAATGAATTTTATATAGCAAATTATATTAAAATTCTCCTTCATTAATATCATCACAAACATCAATATAAAAGTGATCCAAATAAGTTGATATAAACGAGGGTCAAATGTATTGAAATGAATATTATAACAAGGAAATTAGCACTAGTTTTAACTACAACAGCTCTATTCTTAACCTTTGCAAATTTAATCCTAATTCAGTAACCTAGAAAAACTATGAATTATTTTGACCTTAAGTTTCAAATCATAATTGTAACTTTAATAAGTTTATTAAATTGAAGTAAATAAAGTCAATTCATTCCATTTCCTCATTGGCTATAAAAATAAAAGTATTTGAATAATTAAATATTCTTCTAATTAATAAATTAAAATTATTATGTGAAATAATGTTATTACTAATTGAAAAATCACATTTACGAGATCCTACAAATTAAACAGTCATTAAAACTTTCATCGCTTAAAAATCGTATATGTGTAATAGATTTATTTACCACTAGGCAATTTTGTAGATGAATTAATTGGTTCCGAAAGATTTTTAAAATTAAGCCGTTTACTTGTAAGTTTATCTTTAGTATAAATTGGCAGATCTGTTGATAATGTTGAAATAATTGCATCTGCAGCTTGAAATGATTTTAATATTGTTAATTCACTTGCATCACCATGATATACTATATTATACCATTCTAATAATTTGTAATAGATATCAGATGCAGTTGGTCTATTAGAAGGATTAGCATCCATACATTGATTTGCTAATTGAATATAACACTCAGGAGTGCCTTCAGCAAACTCAGGACGTAATCCATTACATATTTTGATGGCTAATATTTCATCATACTCAATATCATAATGAGGTGGTCTTCCTGTAGACATCTCAGTCATAATAATGCCAAAACTATAAATATCTGCAGCTATTGTATACGATCGTTCAGTTAACACTTCTGGTGCGACGTAAGGTAAAACGCCGTAAATGATATCATCTAAATCCGTTTCATCTTTTTTTCTAGATAATCCTAGATCTGCAATATAGGATATTAGATTTCCACTAATATATTGATTCTGTAAGATGTTACCACTATGAAAATCTCCATGAACATATTCTGCTTTGTGTAATTTTGCTAAATTTTTTGATATATTAAGGAGTTGACTTAATTTACTTTTCCAATTAAGTTCTCTAAAATTTGATAATAGGAACTTATGAAGGATTCCTTTATTTGCATATTGAAAAACCATCAAATATTCATTATTAGTTGTGTTTTGAGTTAGTCCATACACCTCAAGATTACTGCCTAATAATCGAATCGCATATAACTTTTAAACTTGTTAAATAAAATTTATAATGTTAATAATTTATCTATATTAGATCGCAAATAAATCATCTTAACTTACTTCTCTTAAAAAATTCTTTTGTGAGTCAGGTAATGTCTTAAGTGCAACTATAAATGATGGAGTACGCGATTGCGCGTGGTGGTATATTTTTCTGAAACTATTCTTTTACCATCTAACCACGTTGCTGAAAACACTGAGCCAAATCCTCCTTCACCAATCTTTTGGATGTTTTCTAGTCTATTAAAAGGAATCCATTCGACTACATTTTCGTAGTTCATAGTGTTGAGTTGAAACTCTTTAATGCAATCATCGACATCATTATTCCCACTTGTCCATCCTTGTGTTGTTCTCTGAGGGTCACATGTTTGACACCAAGCTTCTGATGTGTTATATTGGTTACAATTTACACATTTTCCATAAATATCATATCTTTTAGAAGCAAATTCATCAAATACCAACATATATTCATTTGTAGTTGTGTTTTGAGTTAATCCATAAACACTTTCACCTTTTAATTTCATATAATTTTTAAACTTATAAAATATACCGTAAATAGAAATTATTTAAAAATACATTATTAATTAAATAAAAATATACTAAATAAATAAGAAATATAAGTTATATAATCTTACTTCTTTTAGTGTATCTAATAGATTTTGTAATCCAGTTAATGATTTAAGTTCCACTGCACATGATGATGTACGTGATGACTGTTTATATTTATCTTCTATATATCGCCTACCATCCAACCAAGTTGCTAAAAATCTATCACCTCTATTTTGAATATTACATAATCTATTAAAAAGAATCCATTCGATTACGTTCTCATCAAATACCAACATATATTCATTTGTGGCTGTGTTTTGAGTTAATCCATAGACACTTTCATCATATAATTGCATATAGTTTTTAAACTTACAAAATATAAATAGACATTATTTATGCAAATACGTATGTTATTAATTAAATAAACTACATATAAGTTATAATTAATAGTATAATCTTACTTCTTTTAATAAATTTTGTGATCTACTTAATGATTTAAGATCCACTACACGTGATGATGTACGTGACTGTTTACATTTACTAGTAAATTTATCTTTTATATATCGTTTTCCGTCCAACCAAATTGCTAAAAATCTATCACCTCTAATTTGAATATTACTTAATCTATTAAAAGGAATCCATTCGATTACATTTTCGTAGGTTGTAGCTTTGAGTTGAAATTCTTTAATGCAATTATCGATATCATTATTTCCGCTTGTCCATTCTTATGTTGTTTTCTGAGGATCACATGTTTGACACCAAGCGTAATCTGTGTTATATCGGGTGCAAATTACACATTTTCCAAGATAATAATATCTTTTAAGATCAAATACCAACATATATTTATTTGTGGCAGTGTTTTGAGTTAATCCATAGACCTTATTACCTTCTAATTTCATATAATTTTTAAACTTACAAAATATAAATAAAATTTATCCATGTAAAATACATTATTAATTAAATAAAAGATATATTACATATATAAGAAATATAATATAATCTTACTTCTTTTAGTGTATCTAATAAATTTTTGTGATCTAATTAATGCTTTAAGTTCCACTACGCATGGTAGTGTACGTGACTGTATATATTTATCATCATTATTATTACGTTTTGCATACCGTCTTCCATCTAGCCAAGTTGCTAAAAGTCTATCATCACTGTATTGAATACTTTGAATATTATCTAATCTATCTAATCTATTAAAAGGGATCCATTCGATTACATCGTCGTTGTTTGTAGCATTAAATTGAAACTCTTTAATGCAATCGTCGATATCATTATTTCCGCTTATCCATCCTTGTGTTGTTCTCTGAGGGTCACATGTTTGGCACCAAGCTAAAGATGTGTTATATCGGTTGCAATTTGCGCATTTTCCGTTCTGCTTATTTCTTTCGGAAACAAATTCATCATATACTAACATATATTCATTTGTGACAGTGTTTTGAGTTAATCCGTAGACGCTTTTACTTTCTAATTTCATATAATTTTTAAACTTACAAAATGTAAATAGAAATTATTTATGTAAATACATTATTAAATTAAATAAATATACTGTATCAGAAATATAATATAAACTTACTTCTTTCAGTGTAGCTAATAAATTTTGTGAGCAGGTTAATTTTCTAATCCCCATTACGCATGATGGTGTGCGTGATTGCGTGTATTTCTTATACCATCCATTTACATTCACATATCGTCTTCCGTCCAACCAAGTTGCTAAAAATCTATTACCTCTATTTTGAATATTATCTAATCTATTAAAAGGAATCCATTCGATTACATTTTCATAATTTGTGGCATTAAGTTGAAACTCTTTAATGCAATCATCGATATCTTTATTTCCACTTGTCCATCCTTGCGTTGTTTTTTGAGGATCGCATGTTTGACACCAAGCTGGCGATGTGTTATATCGGTTGAAAATTACACATTTTCCATTCTGCTTGTTTCTTTTGGAAACAAATTCATCAAATACTAACATATATTCATCTGTGGCTGTGTTTTGAGTTAATCCATAGACGTTTTTACTCTCGAATTGCATATGATTTTTAAACTTACAAAATATAAATAGAAATTATTTATGTAAATACGTATGTTATTAATTAAATAAACTACATATATAATTAATAATATAATCTTACTTCTTTTAATGTATCTAATAAATTTTGTGATCTACTTAATGATTTAAGATCCACTACACATGATGATGTACGTGACTGTTTACATTTACTACTAGATTTATCTTTTATATATCGTTTTCCATCAAACCAAGTTGCTAAAAATTTATCACCAATATTTTGAGTATTACTTAATCTATTAAAAGGAATCCATTCGATTACATTCTCATATTCTGTAGCTTTGAGTTGAAATTCTTTAATGCAATTATCGATATCATTATTTCCGCTTGTCCATTCTTGTGTTGTTTTCTGAGGATCACATGTTTGACACCAAGCTGGTGATGTGTTATATTGGTTGCAATTTGCACATTTTCCATAATTCCAATTTCTTTTAGAAGCAAATTCATCAAATTTGCCAAATACCACCAAATATTCACTTGTTGTTGTGTTTTGAGTTAATCCATAGACATTTTTACTCTCTAATTGCATATGATTTTTAAACTTACAAAATGTAAATAGAATTCATTGATGTAAATACGTTATTTATTAAATGAATTAATTAAATAAACTACATATATAATTAATAATATAAACTTACTTCTTTTAATGTATCTAATAAATTTTGTGGTCTACTTAATGATTTAAGATTCACTACGCATGATGATGTACGTGACTGTTTACATTTACTACTAGATTTATCTTTTATATATCGTCTACCATCCAACCAAGTTGCTAAAAATCCATCACCAATATCTTGAATATTATCCAATCTATAAAAAGGAATCCATTCGATTACATTCTCATATTTTGTAGCTTTGAGCTGAAATTCTTTAATGCAATTATCGATATCATTATTTCCGCTTGTCCAATCTTGTATTGTTTTCTGAGGATCACATGTTTGACACCAAGCTGGTGATGTGTTATATCGGTTGCAATTTGCACATTTTCCATTCTCTTCATCTCTTTCAGAACCAAATTCATCAAATACCAACATGTATTCATTTGTGGCTGTGTTTTGAGTTAATCCATAGACACTTTCATCATATAATTGCATATAATTTTTAAACTTACAAAATATAAATAGGAAAAATTATTTATGTAAATACATTAAATAAACTACATATATAATTAATAATATAAACTTACTTCTTTTAATGTATCTAAAAAATTATGTGAATTAATTAATGTTTTAAGCTCCACTACGCATGGTGGTGTACGTGACTGTGTGTGTATATATTTAAATAATTTAAATGTATTTTTCTTTGCGTTTACATTTCGTACACCATCCAACCAAGTTGCTAAAAATTTATCACCAATATTTTGAAAATTATCTAATCTATTAAAAGGAATCCATTCGATTACATTCTCATATTTTGTAGCTTTAAGTTGAAATTCTTTAATGCAATTATCAATTTCCTTATTTCCACTTGTCCACCCTTGTGCTATCTTCTGAGGATCACATGTTTGACACCAAGCTAGCGATGTATTATAACGCTTGCAGTTTGCACATTTTCCATACCACTTATTTCTTCTAGAACTAAACTCGTCAACCATGATTCTATAATTTAATGTTAAATCTGATACAAAATATTGTACAGTATGTGAAAATGGTTGATTTGAATTATTAAGGTTAGCGTTAGAGTTGGGTATTCGTTTCCTTTTTTAAACATCGGGAGGAAAATTCATTGTGCTTATAACTATGCATAGTAAAGCTGTTACACTACAGCACTACATGAACGTTAATGATAACAATCCGTTTCGTCAAAGAATGACGAATTGACGAATGGCGAAATCTATGACGGATAACGAAACGATAATGGTTATGAAACATATAAATATCATTATTGTTTTTCAAAATGTAAATAAATCAGTCCATATAATAATTTTTTCTGGTTGTATTATCTTAGTTGCTCATTTTTTAGTTTTTATTAAATCATTCACTTAATGCACTTAATGAGGCTTTACCTACTGAAAATATTTAATTGGCTGACGAAGACAACTAATAAAAAAAAATTCTTTATGATTAAATAATGCTCAATTGAAATATAAAGGTTCAATTTATTATAAAGGAGCTTGTTGAAGTCATTTTATTAATTGTATTAATTTGTAATATTTTATCAGATTCGTCAGAAAGTGAAGTGACGAAACATTCCGTCAGGTACTGTATTACTAATGAACACATGGAAGTATATCTATGTATGTAAAGATCGATCAAAATTTAATATCGATATTAATGCGCTAATAAATTATTGAATATAACGATTTGTGAAATTCAAACGGTCATTTCCATATTATTTGAAATCATTCTCAATTTTGCCTCATTATGATTAGTGATACAATAGTTTATGCTACTGAAAGATATGCCAGACATTTACACTCTGCCTTTTGGATACCTGATTAAATAGGAATTCCTAGTAACGGTAAGGACTAAATACAGTATACATGCTAATCGGTTATACCGACATCTGGGTATAAAGGCATCATAGTAAATCTTTCTATGCCAACACTTTTTTCAAGTCTTAATATGAAATGTAGGCATAACTCACTGTATCGACATTTTGAATTTTTTTTTTACTAATGTCTCACATAACCAGAGTAACGTGTATTCTTAACTTATTTGGTTCGACTTGGTTTTGATTGCGCTCAAGAAATATCTATTGATATCGAGACTAAAGTATCACCTCTTTCAATCAGAAAACCACGTATATCTCTAAATTATTTTGCTCTTTGTATAAATTAAATGGTAAATAATTGGCTGGAACTGTGAGAAGCGAAGTGAAAGTCTTTCAAACCTTACTCTACGAAATTTTGGAAATGTCCGGTTCCAGGTTCGACTGATCCAGATTTTACCAGAAACTGAACCTAAATCAGGTTCAATGTCTGGATACCAAAACTTAATAAAAACTGACTTTTAATGCAAAATATAATAACGGACTTTATCAGTATATTTATTTCATTAAATTACGATATTATATGTCAAAAAAATTAATTATGGATTAATGCAGTAACTTGTAAGGGCTAATTACCTTCTTGATGTAATGCTTATAATTATGCAAACTAAATTATATATTACATTTAAATTTTTTATTGTGATTAATTTTACTTTTTCAATTTGATAAATATTTAAAATACGAAACACAAGGGTTCGTTATCAACATAAGAAGTCATATTTAAAAATGCCATTCGGTTATTTACGATTTGGGGTATAATATTGCTAAAGTAAAACAACTTAATTTACCTATCGTAAAATAAAAGCTGTACACAGTGGCGCTGGTGCAAAAATGCACTGAACAGACCAAGAATTGGTAAAGTAATGGGTAAGGTTTGTTGATATTATATATGAGCTAGGAAGAATGCCGCCTTCATTGCATAATAGTTTTGCTTCGAATGGACACTATATTCTCTATCTCAACCAATAATCATGTAGTACAGATTCGGCCTATTAAGTACACATGGAAGGGAAAATCAGGAGCTAGCTCTCGTACGCAGTTTCCTTTATGCTTTACTTAGACAATTACAATTCATAAGTCACAAAACTTAACATTAACTCAAGTCTTAATAAATCTTGGAATTAAGGAATTTGCAACAGTTTTACATCTGTAGGCGTATCAAGAGTTATACTCTAACTGATCTTCTTTTCAATAGTACTTTTCTTTTGACAGATTACAAAAATATGCGTTTACAACATAGGTTGTTTTTTTTATAATTTATTATTGATGTAATTCCAAAAGTCAAAGACAATTATGAAATTTAAATTCTAACATTAATATCTAAGGCCTAATAATAAAAATAAGTAAGGTTCAACCCATAAAAACGCCGGTAAACAATTTAGAGTTCAAAATAATACAGGTAGCAAAAATAATTTTAGTGTGTCGAATATATTTTAGGATGTCTAAAGTATTTTGGGAAGCCTAAAATTTTTTCGCCATTCTAAAATGATTTTATAACGAAAATTAACTAATTATAAGAATTGATTAATGAAGGCTAGCGAATTTATTATTGCGATTTTTACACTTTGGCATGTAGCTAAACATCATTTACTGAAAGTTAAAATGTCATGAATTTTAATATTTATATATTATCTATACAGCATATAACTTTAAAATGAATAGGTTCTGCGTTATTTCTCATTTTACGTTGATTATTAATTGACTTATCGTTTATAGTCATTTATACGATGATGAAATTAACATTAGAATTCGCAAAATTCTCATTACGTAATATCTGAAAGTTATTTAAACAATAAGAGCCTTTAATGGATCAATAGATTTCTTTTTTGTAACCTTTGAGATTATATAAAAATAATTTTTTATATTGGTCGAACCATTATTAATTAATCAATCAAATTAATCAAAGAATTCAATGCGATCTTATATATATGCGCATCATTTCGGGACGCGCAAGTGCGTTATTTAATCCATGTTTTAAGAAGCACATAGCCCTAATGCGTCATTTCGCGAAAATGCAAGTCCTAATGGATCAAAATTTTCTGAAATTTAAATTCTGAAGAAAATTTTCTTAAATATAGTAATATTATAAATCGTCTTTATTCTGAAGTAGGTGCTAAAGCATTATACTAGATAAGTTGAGCTATTAATAGAAAACATAGTGCAAAAAAGTTACTAATGTATAAAACTATTACTAGATAATTTGCTTAATAGGAATCCTAAAAGTGCTATTGCATTTGGGTTGATTTTAAAAATTGATTTATTTGTGCATTTCTTTGCCTATAGCCATAAATTAAAGCTGCTAAACATTGTAGGCCTGTGTTTATTTTCAATGCTTTCCAAGTTACAAGAGTGGTATTTTAGTATAAGTGCAATGAAAAGTAAAAGCAAGCTTGTTCCTATAGTATTTGCTATTTGTGTTTTAGTAAAAATTCTAATTATTGGGTGTTGATCCTATCTTTATAATACAAATAAAACTGTAATTATTAGTGATTATGAAAAGGTATATTCTTGTTAATATTTAGAGCAATAATATCAATATTTATCACTATTTAAATATGCATCCCTTAAATTGTATTACAGTTGCAACTTTTTTATAAATTTAAATTTTTTAATGAATTTTAAATATTAATTTTAGCTATATATTTTCTAAGTAAAATATTTAATTTTAGATCTATTTATCAACTTTATTAAAAAAATTTTTTAAATATATTGAAAATAGTGGGCTTTCAATGCAATTAGCTAATTTTGTAAATTATCTTGTAATTTTGCAAAAATATCATTGGTTAATCAAAATAATTTACAAATAATATTTTATATAAAACTAATTAATTACTTTAATGCCTAAATATATATATATTTTTTGGCAATCCTGCCTTTATTGACTAAAGAATATGCATGTTACTACATACAAAGTTCTCCAACTACTGCCTTTAACCCTTCTTTTCCTACAATAAAAACTCACTCGGCTACTGTATAGTGCTCAGATGCGATCTGCCGCAGCAACCTTTTTCCTATTCTTAGGCCTTCAACTCACTAAAGGAACTCCCTTGGGTCAATAGGTGGTGGTCGCTAGCCTTTAATGGCTAAACATTAAATACTATATAAAATTAAATTATATTAATAAATGTTACAGGTTATAATTAAAATGAAATCTATATTTTCTATTTAACCTTCTAATTTTTTAAAACCATTTATACTTGTTTAATATAAACTCTGCTCTAAAACTAACCTCTAACCTTAACCCCTAATCCCAAAAATTTATTTTTTGGCAATTTGTCAATTTTTTTATATTATCTGTTATTATATTCATTTTAATCTGATTTCATTATGATTTGTTACAATAAATACATTACTACTGTACACCACAATGCATATGGTTATGTGATAATAACGATATCACTCAGACTATTGACCTTACTAACTTGATTACTTCTTTTCTTGAGCAGACTCAACTGATTTTCTGAACACTCTTGAAGATACAGGACAATTAAAAATTAATTTGAACTAAATGACCCAGAAGAAATAGGCCTAAATTTAGAATTAGGAAACATACAAGAAGAAACCTTATTAGTTCTAATTACTAACCAAAAAGAAGTTATACCTGCTCTATTATCTGGAAAATTAGGCAGGATTGTACAAGATATTATTATCCTTGATTCAGATATCTATCCCTCCATATACTGGAATAACATACCAAGAAAATTGCAGAAAATTCTCCAACAAATTAAGACTCGCACTAGGAACAGACAAAACCAAACCAAGCTGCTTGAAGCTTATTATTATCTTGGTGACCTTATAGACAAGTATCCCAATGCTCAAGAAGACATTTGATCAATAATCGGGAAAACCCAAGGGAAAAGAAGAGCCCAGGACACATGAAAGTGTGCCCAGCAGATAAAATTACTTTTCTCTAATCAACCTATAGAAAACCTCTTTCAGATGACCTATATTACACATACAATGATTGTGAGGCTAACAGATGATGACTTCTCTCAAGTTCTTACCTAAACTAGAACTCACAGAGTTCGTTCTTAAAGAGAAGAGAAATGTTATAGAATAGCTTTGTTAATTTTGGTAGAAATTAGTTGAAAAATTAGAAATTAATAAGGAAACCTTGAAATAACTGTATTTAGTAATTGTATTATGCAAAATGATACACAATAATGCATAGTGACAGATAGCAATGCATAATGACATATAGCGATACATAGTAATGCATAGTGATGCATAGTGATGCATAATGACGCATAGCGACGCATAGCTCAATAGATATAAACTGTCTTTATTTTCCTTAGTTTTAGATAAATCCAGACATTGTATTTTATAATTATCTTTATTATTCTTATCCTTTTCTATTATTATTAATAAACTCTTGGTTTTCTTAGGAACAGACACTTTGGAATAGCTCTTTTGTTAATTTAATAAACTGTCTATTATCTTTTGTTGTTTAATACCAAACTGCTATAGAAGTGTATAGTTTCTTACAGACATAAAAAAAGCTATACGTTCCTCTTGCACACCACTTCACGCCCAAAGGAAAAGGATCTCAGGAGCCATATGATTGTTACTTTATCAGAATTAAAGAAGGCTTCCAGTACTGTAACATTATACTGTAGCAATTATGTTGTAAGAGAGGCATGAGATGTATGAAATATGTAATAATTTAAAAAGTTTTAAATAAAGGTTTAATATAAGTATTATTTTTAATCTTGGAAGTATTGATTATTATATATTGGCTAATATATCAATTATATTATATCTGCTATATATTGATTACCACAAGTCAAATCCAATATATCGAGTACCTATCGGGTACCATATTACTATTTGAAAAATATATAAAATAGTACAAATCGGTGACCTATCATACATATATTAAATAGTTTGAATATATCAGATACCTGATGTGTATATATAATAAAATATTTTTAAACTGCATATATTATAATTCTAAATCATTGTTTACAATACAGATATTTTATATATTCAAAAAAATTTATCCTTTACGATATAAAAAATTAATTTTTACTACCTAAAATTTTTTTTAATTTAACTTAATATATATTGGGTACCCGATAAATATAGTATTAACTAGCGAAGGAATTTCTAAAAGCAGTAGTAAAACTAAATAACGAATTGCATCTATAGTAATAGTGAGAGTTATTCTCATAGTAAGCCCAAAATTTTTATTCCTACCATATTGCATATATGGGAACTCCCATAGCAAAACAAATCATTGGGCAAAAAATTTGATTTTGTAATTTTATAAAAATTGTATTCCTATTATTCTAATTCTTTGAGAAATTGAGTTTTTAAAAAAATTTTTTTTTTGCCCAATGGCTTGTTTTGTTGTGAGCATTCCCATATGCACAAGAAACAATAAATAAATAAATAAATAAATAAAGCAAACACATTTAACAATTTTTTTAATTAATTTTTTTTAATTTTTATTATTGTTCCTAGTTTAGGGTGACTATATGCAATAGTTTATTGAATTTTTTTAAATTTTTATTTTTTTTAATTTTTTTAATTATTTATTTTTATTTTTTTTTTATTTGCGTTTTTTTATTTATTTTTGGGGTTTTATTTTTTTATATTGTTTTTTTTTAACTTTGCAATCATGCCAATACTTTTATTAGTCAACATACTCTAATCTATTTCATATCTATTTCATACAAGTATAAATTAATGGTCAAATGACCATGCCTAATCTCAACAAGTATTAGCTAACCCGGCTCTTTGTAACAAAAAGTCCAAATTACCCATGTTCGATCTGCTATAGTAAACTTCTTCTCTATATTAATTTTTTTTGCAACTGAAAAACTTAATACATCACCAGAAGGCTTTTACGTCCTGCTTATTATGATAGCCTCCTCTTTTCTTAATTCTAGACCTTCTTTCCTTAACTTCCCAAGTAGAAAGAAAAACTTCTGACTACTATATGAAAAAAACTTTACGATCAAAGAAAAAAAAAGGAAGTTTAAAAGGAGAGATACCTATACGAAAACCACAAAAACAACAACTAATACAAAATAAAAAAAGAAAGAAAAGAAAAAAAGGCAGAAAAAAAAGAGAAGAAAACAATTTATGATAAACACACTATTATAACCCGTGCCAGGTAAAAGTAAAAAACTATATAACAAATGCAACATTTGTATATCTCTATTGTAAAGCTAAGCCTTAATATTAAGTTTCTTTCTGACCTTCCAATTGACAAACGAATAACCCGATCCTATGTACTAGCGCTGTATCTAAACACATGTTGCAATCCACTAGACTGTCCGAATTTGAAAAATAAACAATGCCGATCTTTTGGAGAGGGTAAGCCAAATCCCCACTTTTTTCGAGAAATTTTGGAAGACCAGCCAGAAAGCAAAAAAGAAGTAAAAAAAGGAACCACTTGCCAAGGTAAAGGAGTGCGGCTTAGGAAAAACACATAATTTGTTGTTTCCCCTGTGTTCTTCTTTGAAGTAATGACCAGAAAGCTTCGTCGACGTAGTTGGGCTTTACCACCCACACTACACCAAGATTTTTCATACAAGGGCACCTCCTGCCAGTTATCTTGTATAATAACGCTCTTGGCTTGCATGCCAAACGTCCTTGTAGAGGAGTCCCGCGATAGAAAAANGAAGAAAACAATTTATGATAAACACACTATTATAACCCGTGCCAGGTAAAAGTAAAAAACTATATAACAAATGCAACATTTGTATATCTCTATTGTAAAGCTAAGCCTTAATATTAAGTTTCTTTCTGACCTTCCAATTGACAAACGAATAACCCGATCCTATGTACTAGCGCTGTATCTAAACACATGTTGCAATCCACTAGACTGTCCGAATTTGAAAAATAAACAATGCCGATCTTTTGGAGAGGGTAAGCCAAATCCCCACTTTTTTCGAGAAATTTTGGAAGACCAGCCAGAAAGCAAAAAAGAAGTAAAAAAAGGAACCACTTGCCAAGGTAAAGGAGTGCGGCTTAGGAAAAACACATAATTTGTTGTTTCCCCTGTGTTCTTCTTTGAAGTAATGACCAGAAAGCTTCGTCGACGTAGTTTGGCTTTATCACCCACACTACACCAAGATTTTTCATACAAGGGCACCTCCTGCCAGTTATCTTGTTTAATAACGCTCTTGGCTGGCATGCTAAACGTCCTTGTAAAGGAGTCCCGTGATAGAAAAATGTTGACCTCTAGACAAACCACTATACAGGCCACAATCTCCAACAAAATTTGTTTTTCCAGTAGTAAAAATTTTGATTAAAGTGATTGTCAGAAAGAGTTTTTTTTAAAACATTGATTTTTTTAAATTGTTAAACCTGGTAAATTTTTAAACTATTGTTTTGTTTATTTTAGATGACAATTATCAGTTATACAAGATTAGTATATAACTAATATCAGTAAGTTAAATTTTTTTTTGTTTTTTTTTTACTTTTTGTTTTTCTATCTAATATTTTTTTGATTTTTGGGTTCTTATTATTGGAGCTATTCACTTCAGTTCTTCCTTCGTCATTGGAGTTGTCCAGTTTGGTGCTTGTTTTTTGTTGACGGTGCCGTTTCTTTTTGTCGCTTGTCTTGTTTTATGGTGTCACTACTTGTGTTATTCGTTGTTGGGTGTCGTCGCCTTGGTGTTGTAGTTGGGTCTCATTGTCATGGTGTTATTGTTGTAGAGCCATAATTTCGGTGTTGCAGATTTTGTTGCCTGTTTGCTTTACCACTTTTTTGCTGTTTGCTTTGCTGCTTGCTTGCCATTTGCTTCACATTGCTTGTTGGTTTGTGTTTCTTTTTTGGCATGTATTTTGGTACAGTACAATTTTGTTGATCTGTGTTAGCATCATTTCGCCGTTGGTCTGGTAGTATATGAAGCCTTTTGAGCTAAAGTAGAGTTAGTATGAATTATTTAGTTAGCAGTTAGGGATGGAGTATTTTTAGGTAAGTAATAGTTAGAGTGTTGTGCTTTCTTGTATTTCTGACTTGTGAACTGTTTTTAATGTATCTTTTTTTTCTTGGTTGTTAAGAACGTTTTGAATTATCTTGAGCAATCATTTTTTTGTTCTGGTTAATAGATGTATTTGTACTATTGTCAATGAATTTAGTTGTTAGAGTTAGAGTTGATTATGATTATCTAAATTGAATAGATTAGGGTAGTTTAGTTTTGATTAAGCAGTATTAATAGTTGATGCTATAATAAAATATAATTATTGTATAATTTGTTGTATAAGCTTAATAATTTTTTTTTTGTATATATTTAATACCACAAAATGTTATTGTTATATACCTTATATAATAAAATAAATTAAATAATTTAATAATGTAATATGTACAGTACATCTGTTATGCATTGATTACGCCAATATATATGATATTCATTACTATATATATCAGGTACATGATGTATTACAGAATTTATATATACGATATATACACAATACATTTATGATATATATACTATATATAGTGCTCCTAGGTCTGGTCCGGGTCCGGTCTGGGATCAGACCAGACCAGACTCTAAATTTTACTAATTTCTGACTTCAGACCAGACTCAGACTCAACTAGAGTCCAGTACAGGTCTGGTCCAAAGTCTGCAGACTGGTCTGAGTCTGAATATAATTAAGTAAAATTTTATGAATCATAAGATTTTATTGAATTTTATTAATAAACTTCTAAAAAAACTCAAATTTTTATTAATTAATTCTAACAAAATGCACTAAGTAAACTTGTTCAGCACCTAAAAATGTATTAAAACGGCCTATTTGTTTTTATTTTACTTGAAATTTAGAGATTTGATACAAATTTTGGAGTTTTGATCAAAAAAGTCAAATTTTAATATCTTAAAAGTAAAATAAAAACATCCCTGCTGATTTAATATATTTTAGGTGCTAAACAAGTTTACTTAGTGCATTAAGTTAGAAATAATTAGTAAAATTTTGTGAATCATAAAATTTTATAGAATTTTATTAGTAAAATTCTATAAAAT
>QKWP01000614.1:145589-159264 GCA_003550325.1 Gigaspora rosea
CACACCTATTAAATTAAGAGGATTCATCGGAACTACTATTTCAACTAAAAAAACAAAAGTTCTAGATACAATTAGTAGTTCTTATCGTGCTGTGGAAATAATTCCTATAGAACAAGAAATTCAGAATAATGCACCAGCTCAAAAACGGACAGCTAGTTCTATAGAGCCTGCCGAAGCAAAAATCAAAGAACTATAGTAGAACAAATATATAATTTTACCTCTGATAGCATGGTGGACATTCGATTTGATTGGCTTGAAGATCACTAGGTTACACAATATAAAAAAATTTTTTTTAAGTAACCCTTACTATGAAAAACTATATTGTCAATTGGCAACTCATTGTTTTACATAAAAAAATTTTTTTAAAATACATTATAGTATTCTTTAACTCTTTGTACGTCGTCTATAAAAAAAGATCAGTATAGATCATATAGATTAGTATGCAGGTAATATGAAATAGATTTTTAGGCAGAAAACTGAATTGTTGACTATAAGTACGAATTGTTAAGAGCAGTTTTTCCTGCTTCTAAATCTCCCTGTAAAAGCAAAAAAATATTCGGTTTAAGAGTTATTTCGAAAGTTAGTTGAAAGGTATATTTGAACGTTTAAGCTGTTTTTCATGTAAAATTATTCTTTATAATTCTAACTAATAAAGAAACATGAATCCGTATAATATAGGTTAATAATACGAAGTTAAGAGACATAAGCAAAGTAACAGTACTGTAACTGCATAATGAATATTAGATTTACAACGAAAGCCTGTTATGCTAACACAACCAAATTTGCACTATTCTTATTCAGACATTCATTTGATTTGAGATTATAACAAAAATAATCTCAAAAATGACGAATTAGCAATTGTGCTAAAGCCAGAAATGTTATTTAAAATTAAAATTTTTGAAAATTATTTACATTATTTTATTTTTTTTTAATAATAAAGTAGATCGCATATTTCAACCAGAAGTAAAATTACCAGTTACGCAGATCAACTATATAAAGATAAGTACTTTCTTTTTTTTTTTTTTTACATGTTCTTTTTGTTTTTTTTTATAAATACTTGATACTAATCTTGCTCTTTTTTTTTTTATGTATATGTAGTGTTGTCCTAGGTATCGTCACTTGTTGGTGACATTCCTTTTGTTGAAGCCGTCATTGGTGTTGTTGCTTGCTGGTGTTATCGTTCATTTGGCGTTATTGCTAGTAATGTCGCTCATTTGTGGGTGCTGGCATATATAGAATCATCTTTTGCAATTTTCCTCATTTATAGGCTTCGTCGTTTGGATGCTACTCCTACCTTCGTCGGTGCTATAGCTTATTGATACCGTGTCATTTGTTTGTGCCTTTGTATTTGCTGTTGCTGTCCTGACGTAGTTTTCTATCATTGTATTTGCAAGGTTAGCGATAGGTCTGGATAATAGGTTGAGGTTGGTGTGAAGTTAGAGTTAGGTTTGAGTAATATGTTCGGATTAGCGTTAGATAGTATGGTAGGGTTTTGATTGATTATGTAATATTAAAAATGTAGTAGAAATTGTTATGTTTTACGCTATAATTAGTTACGAATAAGATTTAGCTAGAGCTGTAACAGTTTCTACTGCATTTCTATTAAGATGTTTAATAAAGGTTGCATAACAGCATTTAATTTACAGATGAGGTTATTTTAAGGCGATTAATTTTGTATAATACATTTTACTAACAATTTTTTTCAGCTGGAGTGGAGGGGAGCGAAATGGAAAACCCTTCTATACTCTACTAATTTTAGATGATGTCCAGTTTCCATATCTGTATTGATAATAATATTGATTTTGTCGACCCCTTAGAGATTAATCAGAATTCTATATCAATACGATAATTTTAAAAATAACCGAATTATATGAATATTTATTTTTTATAAAGATAAATTAGTAAAACCCTTATACCGATAAGTCGTATTTATATAACAAAATAATAACTTCAAGGATATGTCTTTACATTCTAAAAATTTCCAGTTTTCCTGCTATATAAAATTTAGTCATTAATATAAAAAAAGAAAATAAGTTTACTAAATAAATTATTACATTTGTTAAATATTTTTAAATATATTTAGAGAAAATAGATATGCATAGGTAGATAAATTTGGTGTTTATTATTAATAAATTCGAACTTAAAAAAATTTACACAATACAAAATATATAACCCAAAACTTCAAATTTACAGTTAACAAACCAAACACCACAAAAACCAACTAGTCTAAATATTAAACCTGGATAATGTTGTTTTGAAAAAAATAAATTATAAATATGAATGACGAATTAAATAAGCAACAACTGCTAGTATCTAACCAAAATAACCGGAAAAAGAAAAAATGCCGTATGAGTTATATTTGGAATTTCTTGCTACTAAAGAACTTGAACTTATTTAAACTAAATTAAACTAAATATAATTAGTAAAATAAAAATACGATATAATTGTTAGCCTTGCAAATATTGACACTATGAAAATTTGCAAAAATGTATTCTGCATAATCATGAATCAACCATAATTTATATGAAATACCTTACCATTTAACCTACCATGTAAGCGTACTAAAGTTTTTTCTATAATATTTAAGAAAATCCAAAATACTTGACCATATTAAAATGTAATACTGCTAATTTAGTGATCTCAGGATTTTGTTTAAAAAAAATACAAAGAGTTTCGCCTTTAGATTCAAGTAAGTAAATGCATTTAAACTATTGTCTAATTAACTTTTAGTTCAAAAATGCCAATATAAGTTTTTTAACTTCGTGTCTTATTTATCTTTTTGTAGACAGTTGATCAGAAAGGATTAATTGGGATGATAAGATCTATGAGCTTTGTAGTATTTAATATAGTACTGGTAATAATGACGGAATATTGTTAAAAAAAATGCAAGAGCCAATAAAATTCACAGATTATCTCATCGATCATTCTAGAACCCGATTTCCTAATTGGGTGTATATTGTTTACTTGTTTACATTTTTTTAACCAATCAAATCGAATGTCCGCCATGCTTTTACTTAGTGCATTTTGTTAGAATTAATTAATAAAAATTTGCGAATTATAAGATTTTTTAGAATTTTATTAATAAAATTCAATAAAATCTTATGATTCATAAAATTTTACTAATTTATTCTGACAAAATGCACTAAGTAAACTTGTTCAGCACCAAAAAATACATATAAATATATTCAGACTCGGACCAGTCTGCAGACTTCAAACCAGACCCAGACCAGACTCAGACTTGATTATAAAGTCTGAATATAAAAGTCTGAGTCAGGTTCGAAAATCAGACCAGACTCAGACTTGACTAAAGTCTGGTTCGAGTCCGGTCCATAGAAGCACTAACTATATATATTCTATATGTGTTCAATATGTGTCCAATATTCTGCATGAACTCTACACATATCGGGTATATATATAAATATATCTTACACATATTGGGTACATATCGTATATATATATATTACATATTGGGTACTCAATATTATACTGATGTGTATAATTTTGACCTGTGTACTAACTATCTTGGCTATATATCAATTACAATTGTGATTATCATCAATATATATCCTCTTGGTTAATAATTAATATATATTAGTCTATAAACTTTTCTAATGATATTTTTATTAGCAGGCCAGTTTCAGAGTTTTGGTATAGTTTCAAAGTATTTGTATAGTTTAGGGTCTTTAGACAAGTTTCAGCCAAGAAGGTCATATTCGAAACTGGTAATTAGACAAGTTTTGGCCAAGAAGGTCATATTCGAAACTAGTAATACCAGTTTTGGTTTCAGTCAATTCGAAACTATAAAGTTTCAGACAGCATTATTAGCTAGAATTGATATTACCCAAGTATTTATATAGTATAGTATTGTAAAACCAGAATTTTTTGGTCTAAGCAATTTTAAAAAAATTACTAGTAATGCAATACTTTACTAATAAAATAGCCTCATAGCAAGTATTTCTTTGAGAAATTTAGTTGCATCATATTTTATTATATGAATAAAAGATATATTAGATCTATTGAGAGTTGAAGTACTATTTACTATATAGTAAAAGGTAATAAAAATATATTGTGCCTTAATTTGTAAAGCTTAATGTTATTTTTCTTTTTTTTTTATTATTATTATTTAAACAATCAATATATTTATTTTATTTGTGGGTTTTTGTATACTGTTTTCGAAAGTTGTATATGTTCTTTAAAAGATGGTTGGTTCAATAAAAACTGTTTTATATATACAAGAATAGCTTTATTAATTATATCAGATATAAAATTTTAAAAAGTAAATTAATAAAGAATCATAACTTGTTACAAAAACTTTTTAATTTAAGGGTAGGGTAAACTTAGATAATTTTTCATATGATCTGCACGGTATTACAGATTATAAAAATTCGCTACAAGCAAAATTTTTTAATACTTTAATGAATTTTTACCAAAATTTCACAACGTGCAGATAAGAACTTTCTATTTATAGTAATAATAATTTTGAAACTTGTTTTATTTGAAAAAATTTCACTTTGAATATTACCAAAATATTTGGTCACTTTGTGTTACCTGGAAAAAACATAGAGCTACCTGGGAAAACTTTGGTAATATTCGAAGTGAAATTTTCTCAAATAAAACAAGTTTCGAAATTATTATTACTATAAATAAAAAGTTCTTATCTGCATGTTGTGAAATTTTGGTAAAAATTCGTTAGAGCATTAAAAATTTTGCTTGTGGCTAATATTTATTTTCTATATAAAAATCTGTAATACTATGCAGATCATATGAAAAATGATCTATATTTACCCTACCCTTAATTCTTGCTTTTTGTAAGCTGTATTATAATTCAAATAAATATTTTTTTTTTTTGTTAAGGTGAGATCATGCCTTTGAACTTTATTGGATGTATATTGATCATTACACATTACTGCTTACAATCTTTATACTATCTACTAAGTACCAAGATTTGGACTATTTATCTATAACCTAAACCTACCAGAGCCTACCATATTTCCATTTATATAGCCAGCCTGGTTTTGTATGTCCCTTCCCAGCTGCTAATTAGTATTTACATGTCCGCTACTTTACCCACATTTAAATAAATAAATTTATTCTTTACAATGCAAAATTTTTAATATAATTGTTTGTATTGTACTTGTTAATTAAAGCATCCATAAATAATGTTATGTACCCTTATATAGTAGTACTTGACCCCCTCGACTAAATAAAAAATTTTTCAAAATCTGTATGTTTATATATAAAATTTTACAAAAACTTGAATATCTTGTGAATAGTAATCCAATTTAGATGATTTAGGTACCATTTGATTTGTCTCAGTAAGACAAATCCAATAATACCAAAATCATGTTATTTTGATCACTTGATCACATGTTATTCACAAAAAACTATTGGTTATATAGTAATTTTATAAGAAAAGATATGACCAATAGTATTTGGGCAATAACTTTTGATTCAGTAATTTAAATAAAATGAAATTGGTACCATTTGACTCCTTTTACCAAGATGAATCAAAAGATACTAAAATCATTAAATTTGGACCACTGGATCAGTTTTTAGACAATTTTTTCTAAAAAAATTATGTTATATTTTTTTGATATTCCTACTTATCAGGAAAAATGTTATGACCCCTCTTGTATAATATTATTTATAGATGCCTTTTAGTTGGGTTGTTTAACTATTATCTATCTGTTTTTACAAACATATATTACATAGTTATAAAACAGTTTTATAACTGATTAGCATAGCAGGCTTTTATTATAATTGGATGATCTATATAAACATTATACAATATGCTAATATGTTTTACATATTGGCATAACAGGAAAGATGTTATTTTTTTTTTTAAGGTGAGGCCTTGCTTATATCTTTATTGGGTAATTTATATAAGTAATTACATATAACATATAAAAACTTAAATTATACAAGAACAAATACATATAAATTACATACAAGAATAGAAGCTCAGACTAGTTTATCTGCGACCTAAACCTACTAGAGTAGTCAAGACTCACCTAGATTTGGAACAGGGAAGATGTTATACCATGTGGTAAATTATAATAAAACTTATAATAAAAAATATATAAATTTACTATAAACTTTAATTGATAATCTGCCTGTTAACTAGAGAATAGCTAAATGTGTGTGCTTCTATCTAAAAGTTTTTTTCTTACTAAGTTAATGATACATGTCCACTAATTGAAAGTTGTAGAGCTTTTCGAGACACATCTAATAGTTGTTAGATCATCCAAATCAGCCCAGTGAATGTCGAGTTATCATCAAAAAACGATTGGCTGACTATATAAAAATCTGTGATGGAAATTATATATGAAAATCATTATAGGCGAAATGTGGCATGCTTCCATCTAAAACTTTTTTTCTTACTAAGTTAACGATACATCCTACTAATTGAAAGTTGTAGAGCTCATCGAGATGCAGCTAACAGTGGTTAGATAATCCAAATTAGGCCAGTGGATAGTGAGATATTATCAAAAATGATTGGCTGACTATATAAAATTTCTATAAAACAATATTTTATACAGAGATTTTATATAGTTGGCCAATCGTTTTTTGATGATATCTTGCCATCCACTGGGCTATTTGGATGATCTAACCACTGTTAGATGCGTCTTGACGAGCTACAACTTTTAATTAGTGGGCATGAATCATTAACTTAGTAACAAAAAAAGTTTTAAATAGAAGCACGCCATATTTCACTTATGTAATTTCTATCACATAGTCAGCCAATCGTTTTTTGATGATATCATGCCATTCACTGGGCCGATTTGGATAATCTAACTACTGCTAGATGCGTCTCGACTAGAGATGGGCACCATGCGCATGATTGCATGCATGCATGCAATTAATTCTGGCCAGCATTAAGAAATTAAATCATAACTTTGGTCAAAATATGCATGCATGCATGCAAAAAATGCATGCGCATGTGCATGCTAAAATGAAAATTTTGTATTTTGCCCATCTCTAGTCTCGATGAGCTCTACAACTTTCAATTAGTGGACATGTATCGTTAACTTAGTAAGAAAAAATTTAGATGGAAGTATACCATATTTCGCCTATAGGATCACTCTCCAGTTGACAGGTAGATTATCAATTAATCTAATTTCATCAAAATAATAAGAAAATCTTTAATGATTTTGTGATTCCGTGATTGGATTTTAACAAATTTGGGCTCATTGGAATCGTCTCTTCAAGGTGGTCATTTTGGTGGTAAAATTATCAAAACAGGCCAGTTTATCAAAGGTTATTAATAATTTTATTTTAATTTCAAATTTTGCTTTACACAGGTTATTTTGATTAAATGATAATATCTTGTGAACTAGTGTTCCTATAAACCAGAAATGAACTGAACTTAGATCAAGTTCAGTTCAGGTTCAGGTTCAGTATTGAACCTGAATCTGAACATTTTTTAAAACATGTTTAGGTTCAAGTTCAGTATTGAACTTTTAGAGCTGGTTCAGGTTCAGTTCAGGTTCAGTTTATAAGTTCATGAACATGTTCAGGTTCAGTCTGGTGTTCATATGAACTAGTGATTCTAGGTTTGGTCCAGGTTTGGTCTGGTCCAAACCAGACTCAAACTCTAAATTTATTATTAAAGCTTTATACTAAACTCAAACTCAATTATAAGTTTGGTCAGACTAGTCCAAATTTTGCAAATTAGTTTGAGTTTGAATAAAAATATATTTATTTTTTGATACTGAACAAGTTTACTTCGAGTGAGAAATATAAATCAGTTAGTAAAATTTAGAGAATCATAGCATTTTGTATAATTTTATTAATAAAATTATACAAATTTTTAATAATTCTCTAAATTTACTAATTGATTCTAACTTTGTGATTTAGATAAACATGTGCATATATTATGAACCTGAACATGTTCATGAACCTTGAACTGAACCTGAACTGAACTTTTTTTAAGTTCAGGTTTAGGTTCATGTTCAATAATTTTAAGCTCAGATTTAGTTCAGTATTGAACTTTTAGAGCAGGTTCAGGTTTAGGTTCATTGAACCTAAACCTGAACCTCTATTGAACTGAACTGAACTTCGGAACTCTATTGTGAACTATCAATTATATTTGCATAATTTTAGTACTATCTGACTCGTCTTATCGTGACGAATTGAATGGTACCAAAATCATATAATTTGGATCAATAGTTCACAAATATCATTAGAGATCTTTAGTGTGCCGAATTAGGTACTATGCCAAAATTGGACTATGTTTTAAATAATCATTAAAATTTGATATTGCATGATTGAGTGATCAGATTAAGGTGATTTTGAGCATTTGATTCGTCTCAATAAGATGAATCGAATGGTACCAAAATCATCTGATTTTGATTGATATGGCACGTGGTATTCATCGTAGAACTTAAGTGCACCGAATTAGACATATCTAATTATTAATTGTTTATAGAATACAAATCTTTGTCGATCTTAGGATCCTGTAATTAGAATTTAATAATTTTGGGCTTGTTAGAATTGTCTCACTGAGGTGACATTTTGGTAGTTAAATCATCAAAAATGGACTGGTGGATCAAAAGTTATTTAATATTAAAATTTATATATATATAATAATATATATAAATAGGAAATAGAAATTTGTCGCACCTGTGACATGCGCACCCCCTGATCCTGACCAATCAAATCGCACGATTTTGTAAACAAAAATTTTAAGTTTTAAAAATTAAAAAGTTTGGTTTCCTCTAGCTTTCTTAAACTAAAATTTTAACCTTTTAGTTTAAAATAGAAAAGTATGAGGTGAAATGTCACATCTTCTTTCTGTAGCAGTTTAATGGTTAGCCCTGACTGCAAGTGATAGGATTGCCCTATTGCATAGATCATTAGATGATTAGTTAGAAATTTTAAATATAGTATTTCTTTATATATCATCCTGATATAATTGTAACTTACTATCCTATTTCTTACTTGACATTAATAAATAAAAAAAAAAAAAATAAAAAAAAAATAAAAAATTAAAAATTTTACTAGTAAAATTTAAAAATAAATAAGTGATATCAAAGCATATAATGTAAAATTTTATTCTGAACAACTTTTTCTAAGTCATAAAGATAGATTGTCTTAGTAAAAAAAATAACGTTTTATAAGAAAAATCAAAAATTTTAATCGTTAGCACATATAAAACTTTTTTTTACTAATATAATCTATATTTATGTTTAAGTATTACATGTAAAATTTTACGCTAAACAAGTTTTCTAAGTTAAAACGGTAGATTGTTTTTAGTAAAAAAAAAGGTTTATATGTGCTAACTTTGGAAATTTTTGATTTTTCTTATAAACCATTTTTTTACTAAGACAATCTATCTTTATGACTTAGAAAAAGTTGTTCAGAATAAAATTTTACGTTAGGTGGCATGCTATTTTATACATATTTTACACTTTATTAAGTAAAATTTTAAATTTTTAAAAAATAAAATTTTTTGCCTATAAAATCGTGCGATTTGATTGGTCAAAGCAGGGTGCGACAAATTTATTTTTCCATATAAATATATATTTATATATATTATATATATTATATTATATATAGGACCTGATAATTTCTCTGCCCCCACCCACCTAAAAAATCAGGTAATAAATAGCGCTCCCGTAAATGCAAACTCTTCCTATATGCAAACCATAGCTGGTCCTGAGCTTGGAACTTAGTCACCTTCAATATTCTGCATATGCACAAAATTCTGGGGTACTAAACATATGTATTTCCTGTAAATGCATACACATGCCTAATCTTAAAAACTGACCAATCATAACACATATCATAGCTTACTTGAAATTCCTACAATTATTATCTATGATAATTTTTTTTTAATTTTTCTTATGTTAAAACTGGTTTTAACTGATTTTAAATAAATTTCAATTCCAATCTCTTTTAATATGTGCATAACTGATACATACATACAGTATTATATATTAAATGACTATTTAAATGTACTATATTTTTAATTGCTCTTAAATTACTGTATACTATATTTAGATTTAAAATTTAACAATTTATTTTTAAGTAATAGTTTTAAATTATTTGCATTATACTATATTCTCATTAATTTAGTACGTGAGTATAAAAATCATTTAACATATTAAATTAAGTAATTAAAATAAGCTATTCAAGTTCATGTTTATTTACTATTTGATTATTTAATTTCTTTTTATTCACATTAATTAGTGAGTATAAAGATCATTTATATATTAAACTAAGTAATTAAAATAAGCTATTCAAGTTCATATTTATTTACTATTTAATTACTTTTTATTCGCATTAATTTAGAAAGTAAGTATAAAGATTATTTATATATTAAACTAAGTAATTAAAATTCAAGTTCATGTTTATTTACTATTTAATTTCCTTTTATTTACATTAATTTAGTGGGTGAGTATAAAGATCATTTACATATTAAACTAAGTAATTAAAATTCAAGTTCATGTTTATTTACTATTTAATTTCTTTTTATTTGTATTAATTTAGTCAGTGAGTATAAAGATTAAACTAAGTAATTAAAATTCAAGTTCATGTTTATTTACTATTAATTTATTTTTATTCGCATTAATTTAGTTCATGAGTATAAAGCTTATTTACGTATTAAACTAAGTAATTAAAATAAGCTATTCAAGATGTTTATTTACTATTTAATTTTTTTTACTGTATAAACTTTTTTTTTATATTAACTTGTATTTTTATTACAGTACAGTATATGAATTATTAATTTTATAAATTCATATTCTCTAGGATAAGTTTAATGCTCACCAGTGGTGAATTTCACTAATCCAATTAGAATTAAGGATCAGGTATAACATGCAAAACAATTTTGTGTAACAAAAATAAGAATTTTTTAAAAAATCGCTTCTAACTAAAAATTTTGTCTATAAAACTGCTTTTTTTTTATGCAAAAAAAAATTTCTCGTAAAATTTTGGTATAAACTATACCCTTTGCCCCATCCTAGTTCTTACTCTTACCCTAATATTAAAGAAATTTAATTTTTATTTGTTTTGCTATATATAATTATGTATGATGGATAATCACCAGTGAATTTCACTACTGGTGAATACTAAATTAATTTTATTCTCTAAATGCATATTTATATCTGTTTTCTAAGGTATGCATTTAGAGAGGGTAATTCTATAAATGCATACCCTCTCTAAGTGCATAATTATGTCTAGTCCCGAAAGCATGCACTTAGAGATACAACTGTATTAGCTTATTTTTGAATTTTAGAGTTAAACATATTGAAAATAGTAGAATAAAAATACTTAAAATGGCTTTTTAAAATTTTGCAAAAATTAACAATTTTGCTAGTAAAATTTTATGAAAAAAAGATATGCTAATGTTGAAAATAAATTATATTCAAAATTTTATGCTAAACAACTTTATTTAGACAACCAAAGTAGATTAGCTATATGCTAAAGTTAAAAATTTTTGGTTTGTAATATAAAACCCTTTTTTTTGTCAAGATAACCTACTTTGGACACTTAAGCAAAGTTGTTTATCATGCAATTTTATTTGTATTTAAAGTCCAAATGCATTTTTTTAGCTATTTACTAGATAAAAAATAAGGTCAAAGTTCTAAAAATTTTTTAAAAAAATTTTTTTCTAATTTCAACCCCATTTTTCATCTAGTAAATGGCCGGGAAAATGTGTTTTACTTTAAATACAAGTAAAATTGTATGCTGAACAACTTTGCTTAAGAACCCAAAGTAGGTTATCTTGACAAAAAAAGGTTTTATATTCCAAACCAAAAATTTTTAACTTTAGTATATATTTAACCCATTTTTCTTATAAGGTAACATAACATCCTCTTTGGTTATCTAAATAAAATTGTTCAATATAAAATTTTGCTTATAATTGTATTTCAAAATTAGCATATCTTTTTTTCATAAAATTTTACTAGCAAAATTGTTAATTTTTGCAAAATTTTAAAAATTTGTTTTAAGTATTTTTATTCTACTTTTCTTAATATGTTTAACTCTAAAATTCAAAAATAAGTTAATATGTAGGTTGAAAAGAAACTTAAGCTTAAAGTTTATAGTAAATTTATATGTTTTTATTATAAGTTAATATATTAGCACTTATATATAGATAGGTGTAACATATTCTCTGACTGATAATATTCACTATTACAAAACTGAATTGGCAGCTACAAATACGAATTGGCAAAACACAATACCAAAAATTGATAGAGCACCTTATAATTTATAAACTGTTAAAATAATTTAGTAATTTATCAAGTAATTTGGAAGTTAGATAAAAGGTATATTTAAATATTTAAATTTAACCTATAGGTGCAATAAATTAATAAACTTTGCAATTTAATCCATTTTATTTGTGAAAGCTTATTTTTTGCAAACCCAACTAACAATAAAAAGAGAGTATAATATAGGCTAATGTAGCTAAGAGTTATATAGTTTGAGTTATAAGAATAATTAAAACAAAGTAGTAGTACTATAACTGTATAATAATTATTCAAAAGCAGTTTGATATTAGAGTGAGTGTTAAAAGTTGTTTCTGATTATTATTATTATTATTACTATTATTTTACTAGTATTCTATAATAGGTTTAAAATATTTATTGTATTTTTTAATTTGTTTTTTTCTTTTTTAATTTGTAAAATACAGTAGTATAATATTATGTTAGGATTTTTTAATAAAATTTTTTGTTTGCTAAATTTTATTTGTAATAAAATTATGGATTTAGGCTTAAAATTATTAATATTTTTGTCCAGAGCAAAGCAAATGACTTTAGTTTCTCTGTATTATGATACAAAAGTTACTTTTTTGATGCATTACATATTATTAAAATATCAAAAATACTTTGCATTTTTTATCTGTTCGCTTATATGATTTTTAAACTATTTTTAATTAATCATATATACCAATTTATAGAATTGATAATAACCTTTGATCCATTGTTCTGTTTTGAATAGTTTAACTACCAAAATGTTTGCCTTAATGTGATGATTCTAATAAACTCAAAATTGTTAAAATATAATTACAAAATCCCAAGATCATTCAACTTTTATAAAATTTTTAACATTGACTAACTTTTGATTTACTAATCAGTTTTGAATAATTTAATTACCAAAAAGTTTGTCTCAGTGAGATAATTCTAACAAGCCAAAAATTGTTAAATTCCAATTACAGAATCACAAAATCAATAAAGAATTGTATATAATTGTCAAATTTTTATCAATTTTGGGATCCTGTAATTGGAATTTAACAATTTGGGGCTTGTTTGAATCATCTTACTAAAACAAACATTTTGGTAGTTAAATCATTCAAAATAGGCAAGTGGATCAAAAGTTATTTAATATACTATATAGTAAGAAATAGCAAAATTTTTGAATTATTTTATTTATTTATATAACTATTTAGCTCTGAACAAACAATGCTATGCATTTATCTAGTATAGTAATGGCTTTTGCTAGCATTAATTTAGTTTAGGGTTCCGAAGTTCAGTTCAGTTCAATAGAGGTTCAGGTTCAGGTTCAATGAACCTGAACCTGAACCTGAACCTGCTCTAAAAGTTCAATACTGAACTGAACCTGAACTTAAAATTATTGAACATGAACCTGAACCTGAACTTAAAAAAAGTTCAGTTCAGGTTCAGTTCAAGGTTCATGAACATGTTCAGGTTCATAATATATGCACATGTTT
>QKWP01000614.1:160318-189049 GCA_003550325.1 Gigaspora rosea
GGTATATTTTATTTTATTTTTCTTAAAATTTGCGTTAAAGATGCTTGATTTTGAATTTTTGATGAAAATTTCCAAAATTAAGCATCTATTCTTCAAATTTTAAGAAAGTATAATAAAATATGCCGATTTGATGTATTTTATGGTGCTTAACAAGTTTACTTAGTGCAAAAAGTTATGTCAATTAGTAAAATTTAGAGAATGATTGAGTTTGAGTTTAGTATAAAGTTTTAATAATAAAATTTAGAATTTGAGTCTGGTCTGGACCAGACCAAACCCGGACCCAAACCTAGAATTACTAGTTTATATGAACACCAGACTGAACCTGAACATGTTCATGAACTTATGAACTGAACCTGAACTGAACCTGAACCAGCTCTAAAAGTTCAATACTGAACCTGAACTGAACCTGAACCAGCTCTAAAAGTTCAATACTGAACCTGAACCTGAACCTGAACTTGACCTAAGTTCAGTTCAGTTCAGGTTCATAGGAACACTAATTTAGTTACAAATATAATGCACTTAGTTTTTTTATTCATAATGATTTTAAGTTTAAATTTTTGATTATTTTCAATCAACCAAAAAATTTTTACAATATCACAAAATGCTTACAAATATTGGACAATCACAATGAAAGCCCACTATATTTAATTGGTCAACTACCTCATGATCAAACCCATGCACTTCCAAAAAATAAGAAATTTCTCTATGCCAATTTGGCATACTCTTGTCATATAACATATTTGATTGGTAAAAATAATTGGTAAAAATAATTGGAAGTATAGTCAATCTAACATAAAAGACTAGCATGATTTGTTCCAGTAATGTTTTTACTAAATAAAACTTTGGATGCCTGCCAGAGATATTAACCAATACAATAATTGACAGGGATGGTAAAATTGAAGATCATTTGCCTTTTTACAAATAACCTAGGTCATTTTAACTAAAAATTCATAGTAAAATTGGTGTCATTTGAGATCATTTAAAGGTCATTTACTATTCCTGATAATTGAGGCTGAAAATTTTAATTATTTTTAAGAATAAATCTAACTATAACTGGTAGTGATCATCACCAAGATACTTGTATCTCAAAAACATACTAAGTAAATGACTCTAAGTAAAAATGCTCAGGACCCCTAAAAACCTTATAAGAACTAAAATTGGGACCCAATATCTATCTATATTATATAAAAAAAATCAATAATTTGCACCATAACTAAATATATTTAGGCGTGGTGATGATCACTATGGGTTATGTTGATTATATTTCTATTTTTAATATAAAATTGTTAAAAATTTTTGAGGAGCATTTTTTAGCTATTTTTTTAATAGTTAGGGTTTAGGGATAGTTTTGATAATAAAATAGTATAAGGCCACGCAAAGTTGATTTTCATTTCGACCATTTTTTCAATTTTTTCTTTGGTTTTTTAGATCCCAATTTCCCAACTGTGCCAATTGTTCGATCTTTGACATCTATTTTTTCCCGCTATTTTCATCTGGTGTCACCCAATGGAGACCTTAATTTTCCGTAATTGTGCCAATTTTTTGATTCCTTGTTATGCAAAATGAAAAATTAACCTTATATAACCTTAAATGTGAACATATCACGAATTTTGAAATCCATATAATGCAAAACGAAAAACCAACTTTAAGTGGATTTTGATAGGGTTTATATTTTTAAATCGAGGTCCCTAATTTCCAGCTTCAGCCGCGACAATAATTATTTGCAAAATTTTGTGAATATAGTTTATAGTTTATTACGATATTCTTGGCGTTTGTAGTCGACTCTTATTTATAGGCATGACTAATTCGATATTTAAAATTCGGTTTAGACAGCTAAGTCAAAGTCGATTAATATTTTTTAATTTATTGGATATTTTATCAAAGTTTTGTCGCGACCTTGCTCGAATCCTTGCTCGTACTTTATATTCATTGATTTCTTTTCGGAATTTTTTTAACTCTACCCCTTTTCGTGCTATATACCAAGAGAGGTAATGTATCAAATCTGATTGGTTACTTTAATATAATTTAACATAAAATAAAATCGACTAAGTCGATAAAGTCGACTAGATATTCTGATATAATTAATAATGATTGTTTAAACAAATGTGTTCGAATTTTCTTTATTAATTGGAACTTTTTACAATAGAATTTTGTGCTCTGCTTCGGAAAATTACTGAAGCAAATTTTAGACAGAACATAATTTTCTAACAAGTAGAAGATAGAAAAGGGCATGCTATGGGCACGCTCAACTCAAGGCATGAGGAATTTTTTACCTATGCCTTGAACCCTATTTAAAACACTTCTTTTTGTTATATTGTTAATTAAAAATATTATATATATATGTATTTTATTTATTATTATATATTCAGATTTTCTTACATTCCATATAATAGATAATATAAATTTGCTATATAAAACTAACTAATAGGTCATTTTGTACCTTTAACTATATTTAATGACTTTCCAATTTGGAACGTAAGATACATCGATTTCGTTATCATTAGTTGATTCAATATCATCATCTAGATTCAATGGTGTTGAAAAATGAGATTAATTTTATTATATTGTAAATAAAAAAAAATTTATCGATTGGATTACCTTCATGAGAAAGATGATCATCATCATCTAGATTCAATGGTGTTGAAAAATGAGATTAATTTTATTATATTGTAAATAAAAAAAAATTTATCGATTGGATTACCTTCATGAGAAAGATGATCATCATCATCTAGATTCAATGTTATTGAAAAATGATATTAATTTTATTATATTATAAAATTTACCGAATGGAATTTCGTCATTACCTTCATGGAATTTTTCATGAGAATGATCATAGGTCATAGGCAGATATTCATCATCATAATCATCTAGATTCAATGTTGTTGAAAAATAATATTAATTTATTATATTATAAAATTTACCGATTGGAATTACGTCATTACCTTCATAATAATGATCAGAAGTCATAGGCGGGGATACTTTATTTTGAGGATTAGGGGCCACGACCGATTCAATATCATCATCTAGATTCAATGTTGAAAAATAATATTAATTTTTATTATATTATAAAATTTACCGATTGGAATTACGTCATTACCTTCATGATAATGATCAGAAGTCGTAGGTGGGGTTACTTGATTTTGAGAACTACGGGCCACGACCGAATCTTTGTGAATATCTGGATCTTTTTCAGGTTTTTCATGAGTTGGAGCACTAAGAACCAATGAAGTTAAAATGAAAATTAAAAATAAGTTTTTAAGAAATCGTGTCATTTTTTTGAATTCAAAAGATTATGCTAAGTTTCAAAAGATGTATTTTCTTCAAAAATCAATGAATAATTTTTGTTGAAAATAAAATCTCGAATATTTATACCTTTTAGAAAGAATAGTATTAACTCTACGCTTCTTTTTTTTTACTTTTCTTTTTGATGGTGCCAAAAAGTGAAAAGTTTGATTCATTCATTGAACCATAAGCTTACGCGATAACTTTGGTAAAATTAGCAATCACCATTTTGATATATAATTTGACGTATAGCCTATGATGATAATTGTCTACACATAGTGATCGATGTCAGATTCATAGCTTGATCTGAAATTTTTTTAGAGTGTATTCTAAAATTAGGTATAATAAAATGATAAGGTTATTTTAATTTACGGCGTTTTATGTTTCGTAGTTTTTAATCTATCAATCTTACACGTATTAATAAAAATAGTGCGCTTCTTGTAAACTTGTTACATTATTAGAATGTATATGGTACATATGATATAAAATTAAATTCCTTTTGATCTCGGTCTTATTTTTTTAAGGTTAGCAAATTTAAGATGACCGTCAGCCGAATCCGAATAATATTCTGAACAGTACATACTTAAAATTTATTAATCTCAAAAAGGTAGTATATAAAATTACAACGTAACTATTATGGCTAATAACTAATGATATATTGATCTTAGTTAATTTGTCTCATTAAAATCAAAATCAGTCAATTACTGCGCAAGCTAACGCTATTATCCTCATGCGCAATTTATATTTTATAGAGTCATTTTTCTACAAGATATAATTTTTTTCTCAATGAAGAATTGAACGTAAAGCTTTTTTTTTTTAATTATTTTTGAGATACAAAAGGTATATAAAATTAATGTGCAAACTTTTATATATACAAAGAAACGATATTTCTTTTAATTGCTTTCCACTAAAAAAACCAGATTTAGCAACAATTATAGTTTTAAAAGTTATGTATTTATTGAAGTATGAGAATAAGTAAAGTCACGAAGCAAATGTTTAGTAAAGCAATTTATGTTTATAGCGTAGTTATTTCTGTCGATGAATAATATCAGATATCGATATGGAATCTTGTATTTCAGTCTGTTTAAAGGTTTTACACGATTTATATTTAAACCGAAAAAACAGCAACTATAACAAAAATTTTATATAGAGTAATAATTTCAATATTTTATATTTCTATAATTTAATAGCATTTACTCGAGTTCGATGCAATACTTTTTTGTAATCACAAGTAATAAATATGATAATACATAAAAAAATACATCTACAAACTAACATTTAAAAATTCATGAAATTCTTTAAGGAATAATAAAATTTTTAAACATCTATTTTTGATACAAATAAATCAATATCAGGTACAGGTCTAGTAACAACACCATAAACGGTCGTAATTTTATGCCCTTCAACTTCTTTAAATATGAAATTCCTGATTAAAACAGCTAAAATAATTTTAAATTCTAAAAGTGCTAATCTTATTCCAATACAACTTCTTTGACCTGTATTAAAAGGTAAATATGTATAATTGGTAACTTTTGATTTTATTTCTGGATCAAGCCATCGAGATGGGTTGAATTCATTTGCATCTTCACCCCATGTCGAAGATTTGTGGTGAATCGTGTTGATTGAAATTCCAAACATAGATCCCTAATTTTTCAAATTCATTTTATATTGGTAGTTAGTAATTGTTTTTAAACGTGACTGATAAAGCAAACTAAAATTAGTTCAAAATTTTTTACGAATGAGATACCTTTGGAATAAAATATCCGTTTACCACTTCATCTTTTGTAGATATACGAGAGAGTAATGACACTTTAATTCACAAATTAATGTTAAGTATAAATTATTAATTGAAAAGTACGGTACTTAATAATAATCGTATAATTTAATCATACCGGGTGGGATAAATCTCAAAATTTCTTTAATAACACTATCCAAATATTTCAAATGTTCAATTTCATCGAAAGTAGGTTGAAAATTGGGATCAGGAAATGCTTGAACCAATTCTTCACGAAGACGATCTTGAATTTCAGGATGTTTTGAGAGGAAATATAATGACCAAGATAATGATTGGCTTGTAGTATGATGTCCAGCGGCAAGGAATGTCATAATCTTGAAATCAAGAATGTAAATTTGTTTATTAATGAGTGTACAAATTGTATACATTAATTACAGTAATAACAGTATTAACAATATTATTTTTGAAATGCCTGATATTTTATCTCATCATCTGTCATTTTTTCATTTTTGGGTAAATCTTCATTCAGTTTTATTATTAACGTTAATAAATCATTGCCTTTAAGTTCGCCTTTTGCAATTTTATTTTTTCTTTCTTTAACCAAATTTTCCGATATTTTTCCAACCGTTTTAATAGCATTCATGAATCGAATATTACTATTAATTGGAATCTTTCTGACAAAAGGAAAATATCCTGATAACAAAATTATCAAAACATCCAAATATGTTTTATTAGTACTTGTTATTTCATCATATGCTTCTGCTAATTCTGATTTAGTAGTAAGTGAATTTAATTCATAATTAAATCCTATTTATATAAACATAAATTTTCAAAAAAATAAAGTTTAGAAAATATGATATATATATATATATATATATACATAGATTTAAATTAATTTACAATAATTACCGACTAAGCCTATGATGTCCAAAGTTGCTTTAGATATTAATGAATTAATGGTGATTCTTTCTTCTTTTTTATCACCAATTTGATTCATTATGATTTCTTTTAATTGATGAGAAATTTGAACGACTATTGGAATAATTTCCTTTATATTTTATATAAAAAATTAATTCATGATTATTAAATTTTTTCATAACAATAATCAGTAAAGATGTCACATATACGTGTGTTATAATAACATGATAACAATAAATTCACTATAAAGTTAAAGCTCCTTTGCGGCTAATACTAAATATATGCGATCAAAAAATGGTATAATAAAAATCGTACAGTTTGCATGCAGGGGTTTTACAAAAGGTAAGGACTCTTTAATTTTAAAATTACGCATGTAAATTTTTGCGTCGGACAAGTTGGATAATGGGCTAATCGTTAGAATCTTTATATTTCCTTTTAATTATGTAGAACTTTTTTTTTTTTTTTTTGCTAAAATAGGCTGTATTCACCTTCAAACATTTTACTAATTTTTTTTTTTTAAAAAAAAAACTATTTAGTAAAAAAGGTAAAAAGTTTGAAGAAATGGATATTAAAATAAATATTTGTACTGAGTAAAAAAAAAGTTCTACATAAGTAAACAAAAGGATAATATATCCCAACAAATCTAAATTCGCTTGTCCAGTGCTAAATTTTACGTATAATAATAGTTTTTAAAATTAATAAATCTTTGCTTTTTATGAAATTTTTACAAAACTTTAAAATTTTAAAATTGTCGTAATAGAAGAAGAGTGGAGCTTTATAAAGTTTATAGCTAAATTTATATAATTTTAACTCCCTATAACACGTCTACCCTTATTGATAAAGGTGAAATAAATACCTTTGTATTAGCAAAAGAAAATGCAGGATTCATCATTTTTCTTTGCCGATGATGAACATTTCCTTCAGCAAGCAATAATCCTTCACCTATGGTATCCGTTAACTGAGGTAATTGTCTACTTTTTCTATAATCATATGCATGAGTAGTCATGATGTTTTGGACTACTTTAGGATCTGTAGTAACAATGAATGTACGATTTAAAAAACCATGAACTCTAAAGAGTGATCCATATTGTTTTTCCCAATCAACTAATCTTTCTCCTAACTAAAGAAAAAAAAATTGAATAAATGTAATATTAGAAAAATTAAAAATAATAAAAATGATAAAAAATTTTTTATAAAGAAAATTTACTTCAGAATCCTCGAAAACTCTCACATTTCCATAAAAGAAATTTTTTACAGGGGGGCCAGGAATTTTACATAATGGCGACAAGTACAAGGGATAGATATTAAACTTGTAAAAAAAATATCCAATTAACACGATGGTCCCACATCCGAGCAAATTACTTAAACTAAAAGAATCAAGGATATATAACGGTAAATAGTAAAACATTTTGAATTTAGGTTTATGGTTAAATTGTACATGACAATAGTTTAAATACTTTAATAGAGGTTATATAATAGGATAATCATTTCGCCGACAACTTATACCAAAAGGAAAATGATGTGCAGCAGCAAAAAATGATCCATTTTGATGTAACGTAACACGATCGGGAAATTTAGAAAATTAGCTTATTTCTCGTAAGAAACTTTCCTTCTGCTCACACAAAAATATTCATTGAGCGATTTTACTATACATAACCATTGACCCTAATCCAAATAAACTTAAATATTTTAGCTATCACGTGACCAAACCTTTTTTGCCATGGCTAAAGTAGGGTGTCCAGGATCAGTGTTGTACATTTTCACTGTCCTAGCCTTTTTTTGCCATGTCCCAACGTCCCAACGTCCCAGCGTCCCAAGTGTCCCAACTATGTCCCAAGCCTTAATAATTAATAAATTAATTTAAAAAAATATATAATTATATATTTTTTTAGGTGCTAAACACATTTTTGAAAAATTAGATTATTTTAATAAAATTTTAAGTAATTTCAATTTATAAAATTGTCCCAGAATGTCCCAAAATGTCCCAACGTATGTCCCAACTGTCCCATGTACAACACTGTCCAGGATTATGTGATGCGATAAGGTAATTATGCGGGCGAACTGAGGTAAATTATGCGATGGATGCGAAATAAATTTAAAATTATGCGATCGATTAGATCGATTATGCGATTTTTTTATATGTAATTAATTCTTATTAGTTATGTTCTTCGCTATTCTACATCGGAACTTTTCGGGACCTACATTTTGCCACCCAATTACACTTGCCGAATGAAGTTAACATATTCCCAACAACCAATCAGATTTTATTCACGTGATTTATGCTTTTTTTTGCGAAGCATATGCGATGCGAAAAAATAGCAAATTATGCGCATAACATCGCATCGCATAATCCTGGACACCCTAGGCTAAAGTATGGATAGGGTCATATGACTTCCAAGATGACACACATAATTAAGGCGCAGAAAGTGTTTAAAATCATACGACCCAACATCTTTTTTAGGAAATAAAGAGTTCTAGCAGAATTCGCCAACAGTGAGCTTTATTAAAATTTTGCCATTTACTTTTATTTAAAAATAAACATGATTGATAAAAAAATTTACGTAATTTAAATACGATTCATAATAATATTTACATGATTGATAATATTTTTTTGTGTAAAGCATAATCACAAATACTTTTTTTTCCTCACTGTACACTCCAAATAAGATGTAGTGAAAAAAGGTTTTAATTAATAAAAATATGAACTTCAAATCTAGATAACTTTCCAAAGAGAAATGTACGTTGGAAACATTAGCGGTACATTGCAGAAATATGATACATACTGCATAGATCCATATATATGTATGTAATGTATACCAAAAAAAAACATTAACAAATGTAAGATTTACAGTATAAAATTATTCTTTATGAATGATTCCTTTTTTAATAGGTAGGATGAGTGCAATGTATTTTTTTTTCGTTAGAATAAGGTTAGGTTATAGAATTCTTTTACGAACCATACATCTTAAATTTCTATAATACCATATATATATCGTTTATTGCATGTTTGCTATATACTCCTTTTAACATCCTCTTAATGTCCTCTTTTATTAAATTTATAAAATCCGAAAGAATGAAAAAGTTAATACAGTATATATCAAGGGCTTCGACCCACAAATACGTATATAAATGTATAAATGTAATTAATTATTGTAACCCCATAAATTTTCTTCCTTTCTTATTTAGTTCGGAATTATTACTCTTCCTGATCTGTTATTGTTATGCTTCTCCGTATAATTTAATATAAACCCTACATAATATAATACATAATAAACATGTATTCCACATAATTAGCCATAGAAACCTTGCCTTATTTGCACATAGCTGCGTTACTGGTAGCTTGTGTTACGTAACCAAGACCAGGGCTGAAAATACCTCAAAAATATCGTTCTTGATTCAAATTATGTGAGTACATTATACTAATGTATCAAAAAGACACTTGAAACATTGGGCTGCATGGTCGAGAAAATGAACAGGTGTTTTCAGCCCTGATAATGATGTGTAAGACAGGATTCTTAAATATCGTGTAGGTACGTACATACGTACGTATGTGGAGGGGAATCCGTTTAACATCGCAACAATTAGAATCCCGACAAAGTCGAAATCCTGACAAAGTTAGCAAGGGTTAACTTAATGTTGACCGGTTTTTTAAGGATTTCGACCCTGTCAGGATTTGACCTGAAACCCGTAGGAGGAAACTCTGTCGGCATGTGCGGGAGGAAAGGAGTTGTTTCTAATATATAACATTTGCCTTGTGTATTATTATTTCGGGAAGCTTAACCAGAATTTTGATGTTGAGGATGTATTTTCTTTAGGTTCTTTTTTGAAGATCCTTTCTTGATAGTAAAGACTTTTGAGTGATTTCTTCATTTATCATATTTAATTAGCTATATTGCGCTTGTTGATATCTTATATTAAACTACATAGTGCACACACTTGCTGTGTGTTTGTATCCATTTTCTACTTTCACATATACAAACATATTCTAACATACATTTTATATCAGCTTACCATCCTGATCTATCGATCAAACTCGGATAGTTATTCAAATATTGAAGATATTATTGTAAATAAATTTTATTATTAAAAAAGGTTTAATTTCTTAGAAAACGATCTATATCTTTTGAAAACTACTATGATTTCAATCATCACGTGTAAAAAGATGTAAGGTTTACAGTGCATATAAAAAAATCGCAAAATTTTATTATCCTGCTTTAGTCTAATGCCAACTTTAATGCATCTCCGCTTGTTCAAAACAAGTAATAATAATGTATTATTTATATCCTATGAATTAGAATGCGAATCGTTGGGTCTTTTGAGTCAATCGTTTTGTTGAAATAAACCAAATAATTGAATAATGTTGCATGCACAGAAATACGAGTCAAAAGAGCATTAGAGTCGCAAATGTTTGATGTTAAAATTCCCGCTAAATTCAAGGTCAATGGTTTAATTCGTATAGATATGTATCGTTGTATGATCAGTATCTGGGTACGTTGAATAAAGTTTATCAATGTTAAATCGTGCCAGTACTAACTCAATCGCAACGATTACAGCAGGATACCCTATTCGGATAGCTGAGTGTACTAAAACCAATAAAATCATAATGAGAAATCTGTAAATGATTTTATAAATCATTGGATTAAAATGATCAAATTACCATATTGGCAGATTTTCCAAATTGAACCTTTTTGCTGGTCCCCAAATTTAAGGAATTTATAATACTCAGCAATAACGATCCCGATCAGTCCGTTCAAAAATTATATAAAAAATTCATGTCTATTTGATTATCCCACTCTTTAACTGATTACTTTTTTTTAAAATACAGATATGTCGCTCATTAAACTATTATTGAACTATTATGTAACTAAATTTTTTTTAAACATGAATCGATCAATTTTCCACTCCAACCAGTCAGTTGATACCCTTTAATTTTTAGGGTTCTTCGAAAATCCGCCGATATGCTAATCTTTCCACTGATATTTAGAAGTCACTTATTTTACGATCAGAATAACCAACAACTTTCGGATTATAAAACATTGATATTCAAGAGATATTTGAAATGATAAGTTGTTTCATAGGATCGAGAAATATTTCATCAGAAATCTTCAAACAAGTTTAAAGTATCAAACTTTTATTTAATCTATGTCGAAATACCTGGTGTAATTGTTAAATTTAGTAATTTAGGGCAAAATCTAATAAGATTTTAAAGGAGCATATATATAAATCTGATTTAATATGTCTCTAGCCTTATCTAACTTTACAAGATTGTTAACTAATCGAGTTAGTGATATTCTAAAAAATAGTATTTTTCGTACAACGGAAATGTATTTAAATGCCATGTACTTTATATCCAAAAATCTCATTCTCCTAATATTGTTCTTAGCAATAATAAATATTCATCCATTTAATCTTTTTAAGTTTTAAAAATGGCATTTAACAAATCTATCTTAATTTCATTTGTACTATTCTTTTCTATCTTCTTATCGCATGTTTAGCAGTTACCTCATCCCCAGAAACTCAAAACGAACCTGACATTAATGTTCCACTTCCTTCAAATGTTGTTGAAATAAAATTTGAAGACCTTCCCAGTTCTGTTGAACTTTATAAACTTTCCCAAAATCCAACTTTTGACGATAACTCTGAATTTGAACAAGCTACCATAAATTCACAATTAGATTCTACTGAATCTAATGAAAATCTTATAACTCGTCGGGTTGATGAATCAGAAAAAAATGTAGTTTATCCAAGATACTCATAAATTTAAAATTGATCCTAAAAAATTCACATGCTGCTCCCGCTAATTCTACTAACTCCATCAATTCTCAGTGATCTATAATTCAAAGTTCAAGTGCAACAATTGTTCATGCACCTCATGTTTCAATAAATTTAAATCCGATTCTAATTAATGGTCATAAATATTCATTAAATTCTTCTCCTATTATTTATAAACATAAAAAAGTAATAGTCTACATAATTCATGGTAGTAAACTTTTCAAAATTTGTAAAGGTTATGAATCATGCAAATATGCTTACTCTTCTTGTCATTAGATAATTTTATTCTTTTTATTCTCAAAAAAGTTTTTTTTTTATTTTATTTTTTTATCAAAAGGAAAGATTTAATATGTTATTATACTTTTTGTAATTTAACAATAAATGTTGTATTCATATATAATATTTAAAAGTTCAATATTTATTATGCCTTATTTATTATGTTATCATCTCCTTATTGGATTTGTTGCGTAGCAATGACCTCTTTAAAATAGGATCATAGTAAAGTAGCAAAATAGCACAATTACTACCCGATCCATAGTTCATGAGTGTAGTGATCCTGGCCGAAATTAAAAAAATCGGCTAAGCCGATTTTTCGACCTGGTCTGTCGATTTTTCCTAAAATCGGCTAGCCGGTTTTATAAGTAAAAAAAAAAAAAAGATTTTCTCAAAACTAGTATGGCCAACTTGGTTCGTGTCATTTCACCAACCGACAATCAGTTCACTGACAATTAGCTTACTGACAGGTCATTTCATCACTAAGTTTTTAAAAATTGCTAACTTTAATTCCAAACCTGAATCTAACGACAATACCAGAATTACTTTTGTCGATGATATGAATGTCGGTGAACTTTTCGATGAATTGATTGTCGGTATAATAACCGGGACCTCTTGGTTTTTAATTTTTTGAATCGCATAATTATATATACCGGTAGTAAGATATTTTCTAATTGGGTTTTATTCACAACAGTACCAAGATAATTATTGCAAGTTGTTTTGATCAAATTATGATTTATTTAAAACTAGCATCACCCGGTGTAAAACTTGTCAATATCATAAATTTAATGTATTTTAAATAAGAACATGATTTTAATTTTCGTTTGTTTATTATATTATTTAATAGGTCAATATAAATAAATTACACTTTAAACTTACACTGGCTTTCAGTTTTTTGTAAGTATATACTGTAATAATAATTATTATATTATATATATGATTGTACAGTAAGCATTTATTTTATTTTTTTTACTTTACTAGAGATGGGTTTCATGCGTGCGCATGATTCCTTAATTGTGCGCATTAATGCGCATTCATGCGCATGTTATTATAAAATGCGCATTTTTCCCATCTCTATACTTTACACGGTACGAAATACAATAAAAGCGCAAGTTGAACGCTGCGTGATAAAAGGATTATTCTATACTATTATTCTTCGAGTCATTTCTGAATTTACTTCCATTCTGAATTGAAACGGTTCTTTCTCGATTCTCACAGATCACGAGACCATAGAATAATTACTTATTAATAATTACATTTATATCTTTTTCATTGATATTTATAAAGATAATTCTTATATTGTTTCATCTTTTTTTTTTTATACGCTTTATTGAGCAAGGATGTGACTTCGTGACTCATGAAATTCGTTATAATGAATGTTTAAATACTAAAAAATTCTGATCTTCAGTGTAACCCGAAATTCAAGCTAGGTTCTTTATATTGGCGTAACAGAAGAACTGCTCATGCCTAAACAAGATATGAATAACTTGGGGATGCAAGTTTTTTATGTCGAAAATTTTATGAAATAATCTGTGCTACCACAAGGCTGAGCATGACGGTCATGAAAAAACCTGGAAAAGATAAATTTGGTTTTTTTTTTTTAAAAAAAAAAAATTAGGAATTATCTTCTTATTAGATTCGGGTTAGACAAGACACCCGACCAGATTCCTGCTGTTGCCGAGCAACAAATGCGATGTGCTCTACGCGGGAATGCAGAAATTATTAATTACATTGTTAAAATATATATGAATATTCGAATGTATTCCTTTAATGGATGAAAAGTTAGCATTTAATATTTAGTGATTCATTTTTATTCGCGTTATTTATTTATTTATTTATTTTTTAATTTTTACTTTATTATTATTATTATTTTCGCTTTTTTTTTTTTATTAATTGATAAATGGATAGCGGTTCTAAAATGACAAATGACATTTCACAATTCACGAATAACACATGCCAATTGAGAATCAATATAAATTCAGAAATGATGGGAACATTATATTAACACATGCCAATTGATAATCGACAAAATTCAGAAATGATGCGGAACATTATAATAATAAGGGGGTTTCAGAATTAAAATTCGTAAAACTTATTTTGATAAAACAAGAAGACGTATTTATTATCAAATAAGAGATGTACAAGTCTTATTTATTTTTTAATTAAAAAATACACTTATTTTATATGATCTTCATTATTATAAATTATTTTATTGTTAATCGATACTGCTTCTAATATCGGTTTATTATTATTATTAAATAGTTTGTTGATCTGCATAATAAAAAAATTTTTACTTATTTCGTCAAATGGGAGTTTCTAAACACCCCCATTTCATTTCCCGATTTCAAAATTTTGATACACAAATAAGGTTTTTTAAACTATTATTTATTTCCGAAATACGCCTAGATATCTTTGTCTGGCCACTAATGATACCTGACGAATACGTAAGTTAGAATAGAATGTACAAAGTACAAACTTCATGCATAAATCATTTTTTTATATTAACAATATAGAGTTACTTTATTTGATTGATACATTATAATATAAATATCTTATCCGGATATAACCGTTATTCTTTTATTGAATATGATCCGGTTATTAGATTTTGTTAAAGGTTACAACCTTTCGGATAAAGAGTTATCCGGGTACGAGCACTAACACCAATAAGATCGGCAAGTTATATCCATTTTCAGCATATGGGCGGATTTTGGAAATTTGGTGATGTTTTCGAATAAGATCTACCAATCAGATAAATAAACATTATGATTATTGCGAATTTGCGTTACATTAAATTCACGTTTATTGGTTGGATATATTTAAAACAATAGTTACAATAGTAAAAGTGCCGAATCTTTTTACGAGGCCTCAGGGTTTGTTTTTTAATATTGTGACTTGAAATTCATATTTACGTGCAACAAGACCCAAAGTTTAAAGAACCCAAAAAGAACCTAGTATAGGCATAACTTTTACTAGTGACAATGCCAAAGGATTCGCCATGTAAAAATAAGGGGCCATGTTTGTTATGATTATCCAAAAGTTCCTATTGGTTAATCTATTTTTAAATATTATGAAAATCACATTCAAATTCATGAGACGTTGAATTTTCTGATTGGTCAATAGCGTGACGGACGGACGTTTGTGTTTAATATAATAGATTTTTTGGCTAAGCCGACTAAGCTGATAAAATTTTATCGGCTTGGTCGGTCGAAAAATTTTGATCGACCAGGATCACTACATGAGTGTTGCTCATTTGTTAGAAACTAAGAAAAATTTATACTGATACCAAAGATGCTTTGAACGTTTTCATTGTGCGCAAATATTAACCTAATTTTTCTCATAGATAAATTGGTCAACGTTCAAAAAGTTGCAGTCATGTGATAATCGAAAAATTTTAAGTTTATTTAAGCTACTATGTCAAGATTAGAAGTTAAAGGTCCTACTTTCTGTTAGAGCACTAAAGGTGGTTTCTTATGCAACTTTTAGAGAACAAAGCGATTTTTGACAAAACGAACGTTTGTTTTGAATTTTCCTGATCGTTTACATTACACCTGATCTCAAAATATGGCAATTTTTTGGTGGCGATACTGGGATAGTTACTGCCGAAGGTGGAAATCCAGGCCGGTGTCACAGGACGGACAACCACCAACCACACACCTCACAATATACCCAATGGTGAGAGGCGAAATGATTTGGCACGTATCGGTATAAGGTGAGTCAATGAAACAAGTTTTTATTTAACAAGGGACAAAGAAACCAAGATCAGTTTCTAATTTTTATTAAACTAATTGTCTCACTTTCCGATATTGCTATATAGTATTTTACATGGTCTTTTTATATTTGAATGGGATTCACTAAATTTAATTTTCTATCCCACAATATTTCTACTCGAATGGCAGAATCACACCATATCAAAGCTTCTTTGACCTTGCATTTAATATCCTTCCCGATTTAGATAAATTCATTCAATTGGCAGGCTGTGCACAAGAACCGGTTTTTCCAGAGATTGATTATGGTACTCTGGCAAAATCAACATCACATGTTTCTGACTGATCCATTTCTACTACTAACAATTCTCCTTACCTTAATTTTTCACATTTGGCAAAATAACCCTACAATTCGATTTCTTTTTTTACCAATTTTTCTTGACTAAACTAAAAAAAGACAAACTTATTAACAACAAATTTAAAAAAAAACAAATTCCATAGAGAGAAAAAAAATGTTCAGTTCGGCTCCAAACTAACAAAAAAAAACTAAACAAAAAAATCATTTAAAGTTGCACCCACATTTGCAATTTTTTATTTATTTCTCTTTTTTTTTTATTAATTTAATTTTCTTCTCTCTTCTTTTTTTTCTTCTTTTCCTTTTTAGTTCCCTCCAGGACCAAAGATTCAGGTTCCTTTCCACAATGGCAGCAATTACAGAGTGGTTCTTTTCATTAGATTCTTTATTCATCAGCTTTGATTTAATTTACTAATCCTATTTTTTTATTTTTAATACATGGGCCTTGTTGATTTCGATCTTAATGATATAGGCTACTGGGGCTTCTTTTGTTCTACATCCATTTCTACGTACTCTCATTCGACCTCACTTCACTTCAAAAATCTGATATTCTTTTTCTTTCAATTTTTGCAGGTGTTTTAAGAATTGCTTTTTTTGCTTTAAGTTCTAATGGTGAAACTGGTAAGAAATCCCAAACAATTATTGTCCGTGAATTTATTAATAATAAATCCAATTAGAACTTAACTTTGCTCTGTTAGACTTACTCCATTTTGGTCATAAGGTCTACCAGGGTCAAATTGGCTATTTGCATTACTATTTTTGCCATTTTTCAAATACTATTCAAATAATTTACCATTTTCATTACCAATCCCATTTTATGAGCTTCATAGTATCAGAGATATCATCAACTCTAGCAAAGTCTATGCTGGTAAGTTCTTTTCTTCTTTACTCTATTTAGCTATTTATTGAAATTCTTTTATTTTTTCTAACTACAATTTGCATGCATGGTCTAGGCCTCAGTCTTGATAAGCTCTTTTTCTTTATCATTATTCCCTTCTCCAACAATTGTTTTATCACTCATTAGGTTCATTACTCTCAAGTTGGTCCTTTTCTCTAGCAAATTTCTAAAACTCAATTACTCTATTTTTATCTTTTCTGACTTTCCTTTCAACTCCAATTCCAATTCAGCAACAATTCTCTAAGCCTTTTGTAATCTATATTGGCAAGATCTTGTTGTTCAAGTAAGACTTTCCATTTATCTTTAATTTATTTTTGCGATCACTGTTTTTGCTTTTGATTTTTTTATCTTCACCCTTTCCATATTTTTGTAACAGTTCAAGAGTTGATATTCTATCAGCAGCTCTATTTTTTGCTAATTGTTGATACTGTGTTAATGTCTTAGTATCATTTTTTCAAACTATTTAATTTTGGGGCTCCTGGATAGCTTCTTCTTTCAGAGTCAATTCTAGTATGAGATTGTCACATGCAGCAACTAATTTTTGGAGAAGGAGTTCTAGATCAACTTTTTCTTTTACAAGACCAGTCTCAGCATATCAAACAGTTTATTTAAAGATTTGTCAGTATATAATAAGTGTTCAAGACTTCTGTTACAGTAGGTCTTTTCTTTAGGAGCTTTGTAGGGGTGTTCAGGAAAGGAACTACAAGTTTTTGATCCTTAAGAGCAATAATAAGAGTTCTGGTACCTGGTAGATCAACATTAAGGTACATAGTCTCTTTTCTTGGTTCTTTTAGAGGGTAGTTTTGGCAGAATATTAAATAGAAGTACTCACAGGAGTCAAATTTGTTTAAATACAGAGCAAGTATACAATCTCTTTCTTTTTCTTCTGAATTATATTTTTCAAGATTTTTACTACAAATTTTAAGGCTTTAGGAATTTGTTTGTCATCAAGCATGTGGTTTTCAAAGGTTTCATTAATAATTTCTTGGGCTTTAGCAGCTTGCTCTTCAGTAAGAGCTGCAAAAAGAGCAGTGCACATTTTGTTTAAGTAGGTTACTTGTAAGCACTTACTAATAATATGACCTCTTCTTTTACAATAGGTACATTTTATTTTTTTTGCAGGCTTCAGTTGGTTGATTGGAGGTTTTGAGAGTTTTATAGAACTTGCTAAATTTGGGTTTCTTTTATTCAGATATCAACTCATTTTTGGGTTAATCAAATATTTGTAGCAGGTATATGTCATACATATATATACTTTTTTTTTTTTTTAAATTACAGTTTTGTAAGAACAAATTTACAGTGTATTCAAAATTTATACAAAGGAAAAAAACAAGCTAGACACATGGTTTGTTAGCCTGGGTTCAACACTTTCAAAAAAAAAAAGAGTGCACTATTCTGTTAGTACCTCAAAAACTAACAAAAACAAAATAAAAACCAAAAAAACTAAAGGAAAAACATTGCAAAATTCTACTTGTCAAAATATAGGTTCTTTAATATTCAAGCAAAATAAGAAAATATTAGCATTGAATCTCATAGTCACCACCAAATTGTCAAAGCCAAAAATCTAAGCTGATGTTACAGAACAGACAACTACTAACTACCAAGACCAAAGAAACACCTTACAATATATTTAATAATGAGAGGCAAAATGATTTGGCAAAACTAAGGCATATTAGATATAAGGTGAGTTCATGAGGACCCCGAAATATACATAGATAGGTCAGGTATGAGTTTGCTTATTTTTAAGGTTTTTTATGCAGTTCTTTTCTATTTATAGTAATTTTTTTGCTTATTTTTGAAGTTTTTTCTGCAGAGCTTTCCTTTTTTAGTGTCCCTACAATTAACCTGACCTATCTATGTATATTTTGGGGTCCTGTTCATGAAACAAGTTTTTATTTAATGAGAAAAAAGAAACCAAGATTAGTTTCTAATTTTTATTAAACTAATTGTCTTACTTTTCAATATCACTAAATAGTATTTTATATAGTCTTTTTATACTATTCTACTTTGAATAGAATTCACTAAATTTAATCTTCTATCCCACAATTTTTTTACTTAAATAGCAGAATCATGCTATATCAAAGCTTTTTTGATCTTTATTTAATGTTCTTTCTGATTTAGATAAATTTATTCAATTAGTGAGCTATGTACAAGAACTAGAAATTAATTATAGTACCTCTAGCAAAATCCGATATTATATGTTTTTGACTGATCCATTTCTGCTACTAACATTATTCCCTCAGTTTTTACAGGGCTATTCCCAAATATCTGAATTAGATGCATTAGATCTAGATCAGTATTTAGCTCTAGTTGTTAGCAGGTTCTATAGCAAAATTATTAGCTAATCATTTTTTATTTTGATTAGATATGATTTTATTAGTAAAATTTTTTATGATTTTGGAGCAAAATCGATCAATTCTAATCTGGCTGACCATAATTCTAATGCTCTTTGATATATTCGAATTCCTTATATGAGTATAGTTACTCATAGGAGGACCTATATCTAATTGGCTAATATAAATTAATTACTTGAGTAATTTATTTGCTACTATTTATTGCTAGTACTTAGTTATATTACTATATGCAAGTTCTAAATACTAGAAATAGTCAACAAAAAAAAGATTAAAATATAAAAATAACTAATAATCACCATAGGTGATTATCACCTGTAATCTAGATTGCATAAAAAAATAAACAAACCAAACAACTTTTATTAAATAAAAATTAAATTTCTTTAATATTAGGGTAAAGGTAAAGGTTAGGGATTAGGATAGGACTTTATATATACCATAGATTCCTGAAAATAAGCAACCTTTTTTTGGACGATTTTAAGCAAAAAAAACTGGGGTAGCTTATTTTCGGGTTATACAGGTTTTTAAAAATTTATGCCTGATAGCAAAGGTTGCTTATTATCGGGCATTATCTTTTTAAAAAAAATTCTCATACATTTAAACTTGCATGAACAGGTTTTGCACGTATATACCAGTATGTGCATTATAAAACATAGTATCTATACCAAATTTGGCACCATGTTTAATAATGCACATGCTACATTACTATATTATTGTATCAGCTTTTTTAAATTTTTTATTTATTTATTTTTTTTTATTTGATTTTTATTTAAGGGGTTTATAATTTATTGCACCTGCAATACATTGCACCCCTTCTATTAATTAAAAATTTTGCCTATGAAACCACCTTTGGAGTTCTAATTAAAAATACTCCTCGTGAAATTTTGGCATAAACTATACTCTTGCTTCATCCCAGGCCTCCTAATATTAATTAAATTTTATTTTTTGCTTTAATAAAGATTTCTTTAATTGTTTGTTACACAAAATCAATGATCCATATAGTTATAATAGGGAGTGCAATATATTGCACCGTGCAATAAATTATAAATTCCTTTATTTAATTTAATTATTTTGTTTTAATTTTTTATTTTATTTTTATTTTATTTTTTTTTAATTTTTTATTATTTTTAATTCGATATTTATTATAGGTTTATGTAATTTAGCGCATATGCGTTGTAACGCACCCATCTGATAAACCAATCGGATCGTAGGATCAGGTGTAACGTGAAATTGAGAAAAAATAGCGATCTTTTAAAAAATCACCTGTGGATCATAATTTTGCTTATGAAACCACTCTTAGTGTTCTAACAAAAAAAAATTCCTTGCAAAATTTTACTATAAAACTCCTTTTCGTCTACACACTATTCTAACCTCACTCTAACCCTAACTAACAATAAAAACAGGTATTTTGGTGGTTTTGATTTCACATTATACCAAATCATATGAGGTGCATTACAGCGCACATGCGCAAAAAGATTAAATTCTTTATTATATTTAAATTTTTTTAAAGATTTTTTATTTTTTTTTATAATACATTTTATTAAATTTTTTATTATTTTTTATTTATTTTTTATTTTTTTTTATATTTTTAATTTTTTTTTAATAACATTTTACTTATTTTTTTATTTATTTTTTTTTTATATTTTTAATTTTTTTTTTAATAACATTTAATTTATTTTTTTATTTATTTTTTTATATTTTTAATTCATTTTTTTAATAACATTTTATTTATTTTTTTATTTATATATTTTTAATTTATTTATTTATTTTTTTTTATTCACCTTTGGCGGTTCTGCCATATGACTTTTATTAGCTTTTTAAGTATAACGAACAAGTTCATGTACATTTTTTAAGTATAACGAACAAGTTTATATACATATATGTCTAATTTGCAAGAATGGCACCACTCGGCTATCTATACAGACGCCCAAGAGTAACCTGCCACACTAGTAAGTTGAACTACTAGCCGCTCTGTCGAACCACCAGCACTACAAAAAGTGCACTCCCAAAAAATAGAAGTAAACTTCAATAGGGGTGAGAAGACGCAACTATAGTTATAAAGGAAATGTAAAATAGAGGTATAGGAAGGAACGACTAACTAAAAAAAAACCAAAAAAAAACCCCAACAAGAAGAATAGAACCTTCTATTGAAGAAGTAAGTGTGGTCAGAAAAATATTAATAAAAATTATATAATACTGCACAGAAAAACGCTCTGTTTAAGTATTATATGTACATTGCAGAAAGGAAAAAAACTACGCTTATAAGAATATTCTAGAAAAAAATTTCAATTCAGAATTTTCTCTACTGTATTTCACGTGTCATTCATTGTTTATTTCACAAGAACCGGAACTCACTCGTGACTTGGTTCCAATTAGGTAGACGCATTCCCAAAATGGATAGTATAAACAATGTTGATCTTTTGGAGAGGTAAGCCAAAATGCCCACTTTGTTAAAATTTCGCAAAGCCAAAGAGGCAGCAAAGGAGAGACTAGGGCTCCGAAGTCCAGGTCCAGTCCAGTCCGGGTCCGGCTGGACCTGGACTCGAACCCGGACTCGAACCATAAATTTTGAAAATTTCGGACCCGGACCCAGACCCGAACCTAAAGTACTGAACCCGAACCGGACTCAAACATGATTATAGGTTCAGTCCGAGTCCAGTTCGAAGTTCGCGAACCTGCCCGGGTCCAGGATTAGCAGTAAAAAAAAAATTTAATTTGTTGTAACGATTACGATTTTTAGTTTGTTACGATTTTTAATATAACTTACTGATCATTATAATACCATACTTGTGATTATTTTATTGGAGTTAGTGCTTGTACCCGGATAACTCTTTATCTAAAAGGTTTTAACCTTTAACAAAATCAATAACCGGATCCTATTCAAATAAAAAAATAATGGAATATTCATATTATAATGCATCAATCAAATAAAGTAACTCTATTTTGTTAATATAAAAAAATGATTTATGCATGAAGTTGAACTTTGTACATTATATTCTAACTTACATATTCGTCAGGTATCATTAGTGGCCAGACAAAGAAGGTCTAGGTGTATTTCGGAAATAAATAAGAGTTTAAAAAATCTTATTTGTGTATAAAAATTTTGAAATCGGACAATAAAATGGGGTGGGGTGGTTAGAGACTCCCATTTGAAAAAATAAGTAAAATTTTTTTTATTATGCAGATTAATAAAGTATTTAATAAGAATAAAACAATATTAGAAGCAGTATCGATTAACAATAAAATAAATTATAGCAATGAAGAACATTTAATTAAAAAATAAATAAGATTTATACATCTCTTATTTGATAATAAATACGTCTTCTTGTTTTTCAAAATAAGATTTACGAATTTTAATTATGAAACACTTTATTATTTAATGTTCCGCATCATTTCTGAATTATTTTATTCTCAATTGGCATGTGTTAATATAATGTTCCGCATTATTTCTGATTCTCAATTGGCATGTGTTATTCGTGAATCGTGAAATGTCATTTGTCATTTAGAACCGCTATTCATTTATCAATTAATAAAAAAAAGTGATAATAATAATAATAGTAAAGTAAAAAAATTAAAAAAAATAAATAAGCGCAAATAAAAATGAATCACTAAATATTAAAGCTAACTTTTCATACATTAAAGGAATACATTCGAATATTCATATATATTTTAACAATGTAATTAATATTTTTGCATTCTTCACATAGAACACATCTGCATTTGTTTTTCAGCAACAGCAGGAATCTGGTGTCTAACCCGAATCTAATAAGAAGATGGAAGATAATTATTAATTTTTTTTTTAAAAAAAAACCAAAATTATCTTTTCCGGTTTTTCGTAAAATTTTTGACATAACAAACTTGCATCCCCAAGTTATTTATCTTAGGCATGAGCAGTTCTTCGTTGAATTCCGGGTTATACTGAAGATCAGAATTTTTTAGTATTTAAACATTCATTATAATGAATTTCACAAGTCACAAGTAATATCCTTGCTCAATAAAGTGTATAAAAAAAAAGATGAAACAATAAAAGAATCGTCTTTATTAATATCAATGAAAAAGATTATTGCAAATATAAATGTAATTATTAATAAGTAATTATTCTATGGTCTCATAATCTGTAAAAATCGAGAAAGAACACAGTTTAATTCAGAATTGAAGTAAATTCAGAAATGGCTCGAAACAATAATAGTAAAAATAATTCCTTTATCACGCAGTGCTTTTTTTATTATATTAGCCCTATAAAAAAATCCATCCGGATTAGTGAATTGACTCAATTATATGATACTCTATCATTGATCGACTTGATCAATGATCGAGCACCAATTAATAGGCTCAAGCAACAATAGGTCAATCAATGATCGATTATACTGATTGATCAAATAAGTATATACAGTCAACCCTCCATAAATGCAACTTGTAGGGACAAGCCTATAACGTGCATTTAGGGTGGTTTGCATTTAGAATGAGCCAATTAAGTTGCAGCTTTAAAATTTTGATCAGCAAGTTTGTATAACTTCTACTAAAACTGTATAACCTATCTTAAATACTAAAATTTGATTGGCTACGTGCATTTAGAGAGGTTAATGTAATATAAAATGTTATTCAAGAGAACATGCATTTACAGAATATAGAACATGCATTTAGCACTAATAACATCTTACGGAATAGAAAAAAACGTGCATTTAGGGAGGTATTGCATTTATGGAGGTTGCATTTATGGAGGTCCAACTATATTTGATCGATCAAAATATTTTTAAGGGTAGAGTCGGTTGCAAATATTTTTTGTGTATCATGCATTACACAAATAGAAATCAAACACGTATAAAATCTTATAACTGATAACTGATACTATTAAATATACGTCGTTAAACTTTACTTTTACGCTGTAATCTAAATGACTTGGAAGGTATGTAACGATAATTATTTTTTTGTTTTATTGTATTTTCATGAAAATAACCACTGATATATCTGATATATCGATCTCTGATATAACGAACCTTTTTATAATGAACTCTGGATATAACGAACTCAAGATTTCTTATTTTAATATTAGTTCGGTATAACAAGAGCTATGGCTCTTAAGAAAACATAGTAATTCTATATAACAAACTTTTTTTTTGACTGTATACTCCTTTTTTTTTTATTGCTTGTGCTGTGCTTTATTTTTTATTTTTTTATTTTTTGCTAACTTTTTGTTTTTATATACTGTATATCGTATCATCATCGTTGTTTGTTGGAGCTTTTTTTGTCACTTTATTGGGGTTCTATGTCGCTTTCTAGTACTGTGCCATGTCGCATTCGTTAGTATGGTGTTGTGTCGCATTGCAATGCCATGTTGCAGTTCGTTAGTGTTCTGTCGTGTTGCATTACTAGTTCGCATTGTGTTGGTTCCGTGTACTGGTATTGTTTCGTGCCGCATTTCAATGGTGTCAGATATTTGGCATTGTGTTTGTCTTCTCTTTGCTAGTGTTGTAGGTCGTTGGCAGTGTATAAAATAGTAGATTATGGCAGTAGTGGGTTTAGATTAGGGTTATAGATAGATTTATAGTAAGGGTTAAAATAGAATTAAAACATTAGAGTGGGCTTAATAACAAGGTTAAGGTTAGATAGTAGTGCATAAGAGTTAAGATCATGTTTTGATAGTTATGCGGGTCTAGTTGGAGACTAGGGTTAGTTTACAAGGTAAGTTAGCATTTAAATTAATATTAGATTGTGCGGCAGATGTTTATTATTAATGATGTTATAGTATTTTTAAAAATGGTTTTGCACATTATATAAATAAATATGAAATTAATACGAAATAAATATGAAATAAATATAAAATAAATACTAATAAATATCTGATATCAGGTATAAAATAAATGCGAAATAAATAATTTTATAAAATAAATATAAATAACTGATAGTAAAGCAGGCAAGTCTAATTGTGAAATAAGATTCCTACGAAGGTTACACAGCTGTCCAATTTTTAATTTGATAATCGATCAATGATTGACCCATTGATTGATCGATTATATATGCTTGAGCTTATAAATTAAATGCTTTATCGATTATACTCAATTAAAATACATAATCGATTTTTGATCGATCATTGAAAATTTTTTTTAATCAATTATCGATCAACGATTTTTTTGTCGAGTCAATTTACTAATCCGGATATGCACGTGTTTCTATGGAAAAGCACAGTGATCTGTGGAATAGCCAGAGAACCGGGTTTGCACATGTGAATTCCGTGTTGGCATGGCTAAATGGTCCGAATTGGACCGTCTGCCCGGACATTTTGGACCGTAAATGGACCAGATTTTGCCGCATTTTATTAAGCCAAATTTCACGGGTTTTGGCACGGGTCGAGGCACACGTAAGTTCACGTGCATATATTTCTTACGAGTTATAAAGAGTATGATATAATTGTGAAGGGGTGGCAACAAATATGCATAAGCAAAATATTGCACAGAGTTTTTTTTGTTAGGAATTAAAGAGCTTTTATATAGACGAGATTTTGAGATACAGACGATTTTTTAAAAAAAAGTCATTTGTTTTGAATTTTCACGTTACACCTGATCCTGCGATTTTATTGCCATACGAAATGCACGTGCCATTTAAATACGTATAATTCCAACTAACGAGCCTATACGTGCCACCCAATGCACGTGCCAAAACCGTAAAACGTAATATACGTGCCATTCTGTCACGTTTTGGTTCATGTTTCATGCCTTTACGTGCCACATGACACGTGCCTATCCAGACAACTCCGTGCCAACACGTACCAACACCCAGACCACTTTTCTCATAGGGTAGGTACTATGTAAAGTATGTAATAGAAAAATAATTAAGTGCTTACTGTACAAGTATGTATTCATATATATATTATAATAATAATTATTACAGTATATACTTACAAAAAACTGAAAAGCCAGTATAAGTTTAAAGTGTAATTTATTTATATCGACCTATTAAATAATATAATAAACAAACAAAATATTAAAATTATGTTCTTATTTAAAATACATTATATTTATGATGTAGACAAGTTTTACACCAGGTGATGCTAGTACATATATAAAAATTTTGATGAGATAAAATTCGCATAATTCAGAAATATGCGCATTAATGCGCATTCACGCGCATGATTGAGAATCATGCGCACGCATGAAACCCATCTCTAGACCCAGGTGATACTTACCCGGGACAGAACAATAAAAATATTTACTATCTTACACATGTTGGATTGGGTTTCAGACTTTCAGACCAGACTCAAACTTTCAAACCGGGCTCAAACCGGACTCGAACCAAGCCAAAGTTTGATATTTGGACTCGGACCAGACTGAGTTGTAAAAATAGTTTGAGTCCGAGTCCGGTTCGAAATTTGAACCGGACTCGGACTTGCCTAAAGTCCGGCCTCAGTTCAGGTCCGTCAGATCCCCAACTTGTAAAGTGCATAAGAGTATATGCTTTGCTGAATAGCACAGTTGACCAAAAGTATGTTTCTACTAAAGTTTCTACACCTTCTGACAAAAAACCCCAGAGTTGTCGCTCTACTACTTGTTTTATAGTAACAAAGTCTTCCCACTCGGAGAGTCAAACCTATAAGAAGAAAGTTCTTTTTCATCTCTATTTCAGTTCTTCTCGCATACGATCTGAAACCCTATATCCAAGTTGCTTCTAGTTAGAATTTTTGTTATATACAAGTATACTAACAACAATGTTTTCATAGGTCGGCGTTAATGGAAAAGTTGGAATTGATAATCGTTGAAAAGAGTCCACGATTTATTTATTAATTCATTATTTTATTTATTTATTTATTTATTTAGATATTTTTTACAGGCGAGTAAATCTTTTACGGGTAGAAGGGTAGCGGATGGATCTTTTACGCAGTGTTGTACATGGGACGCATCCACACTATGTAAAATGTCCAACATCCAAGATTGTCCAAAATCGCCCAAGCCTATGTCCCATGTTTAAATCAATAAAGTTATTTAAAAAATATATAATTATATATTTTTTTAGGTGCTGGACTTATTGGAGAAAAAATTAAAATAGATTATCTTAATAAAATTTCAAGTAATTTTAATATGGAAAATGTCCAAAAATGTCCAAAATTGTCCCATGTACAACACTGCTTTTACAGGTAGAAGGTAGGACAAATGCATATATACATAATGATATGAATAAAAAGTAAAGTTCCAATTATTCCCAACTATGAAAATAACCAGAAATTTACTTCTTATTCCCACTATTGTATATAATTATAGCAACGACAAAAGGGGTAGCTTATTATCGAAACAAAAAAATTTATTATTGTTTCGGTTCGAAAAAAGCGAGGTAGCTTATTTTTGGGTGAAACAAATTTTAGGTTTTTTTGTTCATAAATAAGGGTAGCTTATTTTCGGAGTAGCTTATTTTCAGAAATATACAGTAGTAAATTTAGTGAGGAATATTTTTTTGCATAAAAAAAAGTAGTTTCATAGACAAAATTTTAAATTAGAAGCAATTTTAGCAATTTTTTTAAAAATTTTTTTTGTTATACAAAAATTGATCTACATGTTACACCTGATCCTAAATTTTAATTGGTAAATTGACTACAGGTGATTATTACCTGTGGTGTAAATTAGTAATTTTCTAAAATATTATATATAAAATTTGATTTAAAAAACTTTGTATATACTGTTTGGCATGCTATTGTAATAACAATAAGCTTGTACTAATATCATATTTTATATATTCTATTATAAAATTAAACGTATTAGTAAATATAACTTGGGTTAAGTAGTAGGTCAATAATATGTATAAGTATATGAGCATTATTGTTTAATAATTATATAGACTAAAGGTCATATTGCATCTCTAATAAAGATCATGATTATTAAAATAAAATGAATTACTTTCAATTACTTTTTAAAATATAACAATAACAGCTAATAATTTATTGCATATTTAATTTTTTTAATTGATATGAGTTTGGATTTATTAGTAATAAATATTAATTTACTATACTTCATATGTGTCATTTATTTCTAAATATGTAACAAATCTCTTTGTTATATATATTTATTAGTTTGTAAGCTTCTTTATATGTACTTATTTTGTTTTTAACATTTTCTAGTAGATAAATCTTCTGTATTATGATTGGTTAATTATCACAGGAAGATCTAAAAAAATTAACCAATTAAATAATATTTTCCTGCACTATCCATTTTGTGCCAGATTATGTTGATTAGTACTATGCAATAGTACAATAATTATATAATCATACAAAACTGTATATGATTAATTATGTGGTTGAATAATAAGTTTTGTCAGTAGATTAATATCTTAATCATTTTTAAAGATATAGTTTTAACTTTTATATATATAAATATAGTGGCTATAATAAATTTGTAAAAAAATTTTTAGATATTTTTATCAGATAGTTTTAAACTGTTTTTTTTTTTTTTTTTTGTGTT
>QKWP01000614.1:189788-229559 GCA_003550325.1 Gigaspora rosea
GTTTCCATTTCCCCGGTTCCTTGGATTTGTCTGTGTCACCAGACACAACTTCGCCCGAAAGCTCCCATTCGAGATGGTAACCAAGGACTACAGGTAATATACCCAACCGATCGACAGGAAACGGTTACCGTAACACAGGTCTATTTTTCCAAAGCGTCGCCAGTGGGATTTGAACCCTAGACCTGCCACTTGGGGGGTGACAACTTACCAACTTCCCTAAGTCGCCACACCCGTGTTTTTAAACTGTTTTTAAAATATTAAATTTTAATTTATTATATAAAAATAGAAAATTACTACAAATCACCACTGGTGATCATCACCAGTGATCTACAATGCATAAAACCAAATAAACAAAACAAACTAAATAAAAATTAAATCTCTTTAATATTAGGATAAAGGTGAGAACTGGGATGGGGCAGAGGGTATAGTTTATACCAAAATTTTATGAGGAATTTTTTTTTTGCATAAAAAAAAGTAGTTTCATAGGCAAAATTTTAGATTAGAAGCAATTTTAGGAATTTTTTAAAAATTTGTTGTTTTTGTTACACAAAATTAATCTAAATGTTACGCCTGATCCTGAATTTTAATTGGTAAATTGAACACCAGTGATGATCACCAGTGGTGATAAATAGCAAACTTCATAAAAATATTGCAATTTTTTTATATAAAAATTGAAAATGCACTTATGGTATTTTATACATGTTACACAAACAATTAGAATAGCCAATAAAAATTTAAGATCAGGTGTAACATAAAATTTTGTTTCTTTGTTTATTTTTTTAAAAAAACATTCATATCTCAAATTTTGCTTATGAAACTATCTTTGGGGCTCTAATAAAAAAAATCTCTTGCTAAATTTGTATATACTAATGCCCAGATAAAATCCTAGGCCTCACCCTAACCATAAAGTAATTAAAATTTATTTTTTGTCTTATAAAAGTTTATTTTTTTGTTACACAAATTTGCAAATCTAATTTACCTATGGTGATAAAACACTTTAAGTACATTTTATAATATTTGTAAAAATTAATTAAACTTTATCTTAAGTATATATCTGATATATATATAAAATTAAAAATTTAATTAGTTTTTCTAAAAATTTAACTAATACTAAAATCAAATATGTATTTTTAAATATAGGAAAAATATTTTTGGTGCAGGGTGCACACTAGTGCACTCTATAGTAGCAAATACAAATAATGATTAGAGGTAGAGTTAGGGTTAGGATTGGGTTAAGTTAGAATTAGAATTTAAAGCAACATCATGAGAAGAGCATTTTTTATTAAAAATGCAACTGGGTTGCTCTAGTAAAATTTTGAGAAATATAAAAAGGGTGCACCAAAAATAAATATCCTTAAATATATAATTTATTTTTAAATTAAATATTATAATTTAAAAAATTTATAATTTAAATTTTTTTTGTTTAATTATATTTTGTAAAGCTATAGTTTTTTTTTTTTTGGCAATCCTGCCTTTATTGACTAAAGAATGCGCATGTTGTTACATACAAAGGTCTTTAACTACTGTCTTTAACCCTTCTTTTTCTACAATAAAGACTCACCCGGCTTCTGTATAGTGTCTAGATGCAAACTGCCACAGCAACCTTTTTCCTATCCTCAGGCCTTCAACTCACTGAAGGAACTTCCTCAGGTCAACGGATGGTGGTCGCTAGCCTTGTCAAGATTGCATTAAGTTTGTTTACCAACCGGTCTATAGAGCCCAGACCATGTTGGTTTATAGTTAGTTTGGACTAAGTTGGTCAAAAAGATTTCAACCTTGTCCCAACATTTTTTTTCCTTTGCTTTGTGTTCTGATTCCACTTCTCTTGCAGTTCTTTTATGTGAATTTTCTTTGTACAGCCTACTTCTTACTGTTCTTTCCCTTTTGTCCTTGTTCGAGATACCCTGATTCCTTTCCCATTTGTTCACCGCCTCACAACGGCAAATCCAAATGATTCGTTTGAACTCCCTTCTGAGCTCGTAGATATATCTTTTTTGGGCATTTTGCAATTCTATACTTTCATCGCTATTACTTATAAGGACTCCTCTTATGCAATTTATGCGGTTTTCTAGCCTGTCATTTCTTGATAGTCCGATTAAGACCACTTCTGTGCTTTCATTTTCCATTGTGGTGACATTTTCATTTCTTTTCCTTTTTTTTCCTCTGGCAAGAAACTGTTCTTCTAGGGTGAGATTTGCAGCTTTGAGCTCAATTTTCCTCCAGAGGATCTCATATAGTTCGCATCTTGCTAAATGCTCTAAATCTTTTTTTTCCCGGAAAGCATGCTATACAGGTATCTATTGGGTACATCATTGGGTTCCTCTTGTGCAGTATGCTCAGGGTTGGCAGTAAGTCGTTTAAACACTTTGTATCAAATACCTATTCCCTACTACTTTGCAAACTTCTACATCTTGACCCTGCATTTTTCCTTAAATTCCGCCAAATACTCTTCCAATCAATTTCTGACTCTATACTATTCCTACTTTCTAAATACTCTATACTACTAGTGTGTAACCATTCTACACTATAATACAAATTTGGGATGCTATCTATTAAACCTCTAATAGGGGTATCTATTATGTACTGATTTCACCTAGGTACAGCCTTTACCAATTTCGTTCCAACTAATCACTTTTCCATTTTTACACCCTTCTTTTGCCAACTTATCCACCTGCTCATTAAAGTAAATGCCACTGTGCCCTTTTACTTTAACGAAATTGGTATCTATCTCCTTACGTCTAATTAGACTTTCAATCATCGCGAGAATGCTTCCATTCTTCAGCTTTGAAATTTTCGATGTTCTCTGGTTACAAAGCACTTTTTTGATCATACTAATTGCATTTGCACTGTCGGTGTACATGTTAATTTTGCACTTTTGCAGAACTACGAGCAAAGCAATACCTATTGCCCCTAGTTCTGCTCTAGTCGATGATAGCCAGTCTCGTATTGCACCTGCAAAATGCGTTAAAATAACTGGATTGGCCTGATCCTGCTCGTTAAGGATGATCCATCCAATACCCATTCTTCGTGGCTAGGTGTTATTTCCAGACTCCTCTAATGAACCGTCTGTGTATATACCTAAATTCTGATATGCTGCTAGTTTTTGTGCTATTTCCTTGAGTCTGATTCTAAAATCTTGCTCTGCAATATATTTATCAATCAATGAGTTTGCCATCGTTTCGACAAATATTTTCACGTCTGGGATTACTGTTATTAGGCCTTGGATTTGCGATCCACTACGAGCGCTCAAGGAATTAACTATAATCTCACAAAGTGCTCTATTTTCCCCTTTTCTCTTGATGACTCCTTTTTTTAGAGCTCTTTTACCTTCACAAAACTTTTTCTTAATTAGGCATATCTCATTACCGTTCTCCTCCCCTAATTGACACTCTGCGCATTTAACTAGAGACTTATCATTTTCTTTTTCGTTGGTCCAGTGCTCAATTTCTATGACTTCTCCTTTTTTCCTTTTGATTCTTCCTATTTCTGTCTTTTCTCTATTTGAACCGAAGAGGACCCATTCCAGCTTTCTTTTGTCTCTAGAAATCGGTATCAAGGTAGGTTGGGTCGCCAAGCTGTTTCCACACTCTAATCTAAATTGGGACTTTACTTCTCTTGATTTAGTGTCATGTATAAGCAGCTCTTCTATTTTTCGAAACCATAATGGTTTTTTTCCACAACCACTAAGGCCTCTAAGTTTTTGTAATTGTGACCATGTCAACAATTGTGCTCTGTCTTGACTGATTAACTGTTCCACTATTATCCAACGGTTGCTTTTATTCTTCAAAAAACTTTTCTTTTCATTAATACTTAAAAGGGTCCAGATTTCCCTATTATGTTTATCTGCGAGCTTCAGCACTTCTTCTAACTCTTTGCACTCTACCTTGATCTTAATTGCTTTTGCTTCTTGCACTAATTTTGCATTAAAATTGAATCGAAGCTCACTACTCTTGCATCTATCAGTGTTCCAAGAAAGAATACATTCCGTACTTTTATTGTCTAGCTGAACTTGCCTAAGTCTAATCCAGGTTACTGACCCTACTGTTCCTGTGTTATTTAATCTTTCGATTAGACTTGGTATTTGCTGAGCTAGCCTTGCTTGCCAGATAGTTCTAAGCCCCACAAGATTACGATAATGCAGAATTCCATTTGCTGTAGAACTTGCCAACACTGCCTTGTTTTTAATAAGCATTAACCACGGTCTATGCAAACGATCACACACTCGCTTGCTTACTATATGACATCTCAATCTATATTCTATTCTGGGGATTAAAACCTTGTTGTTGATATATTGTAAATGTCTGAGTGTAACCTTTTTCTTTTTAATAATCCTTACTAAGCTTTGAATTTCATGTTTCACTAGTCTTAGACCACAGTTTTTGCCATTTTTCTCAGAAACCCAGATGCCGAGGAACCTTGCCGGGTTATCCTTCTTATTTGCTTGGATTTCTGTTCCATCGCTAGAGCAAATCTTGCATTCTTGATTTGATGCTTGCTGGTTTCTGTTAATCACTATCAATTCTGATTTGTTCTTGTTAATTCTAATATCATTTAATTTGTAAAAGTTATCAGCCAACTCTAACATCTCCTCTAACTCCTCTTTGGTCTTGGCAATCCAGGTTGTATCATCGGTATAAGCCAGAACTGCTTGCCGCCATTTTATATGTTCGATTTTATTAGTACGCAAATCTACAGGCCACTCTACCTCAACTTCATACCCCCATTTTCTCCGTCTTTGAATCTCACACAAAAGAGGGTCGTAAAAGATATGCCAGACCAAAGGAGAAAGCACCTCTCCTTGATCGATTCCATCACCAGCTATGTCTTGTTTTGTATTACCAAAGTCAGTTATGATTTCAAACTGTTTTTTGGAGAAAAGATTGACAATATATTTGCAGAGATTCTCCAGAAGCTTAATTCTTCTAAGGGCCAACTCCAAAGAATCCATGCTTACGGAATCGAAGGCCTTTTGCATGTCTTGGAAAAGGATCCATAGCTCTTTTTTCTTTTCCCGGGCCTCTTCTGTTATACAATTTAAAATATGTATAGGATCTTCAGTACTTTCTCCTGACAGACTCGCAAAATTTGGACCTTTCAGTATTTTTTTTTCCTTGAAGATTTGATCTAATCTTCGCATTAGTACTTTGTTCAGAACTTTTCATATTGTTTCTAAGAGGATGATAGGCCAAACATTATTCAAATTGAAATTCCAATCCTCTTTTTTCGGTATAGGATATAATAGGCCCACTTTCCATTTTGTGGTATTTTGCCACTTGCTAGACACTCAGACAGAAGTTTGATACAAAAGATTGTTGTGTACTTTCCTAGGCGCCTTAAGACAGGATATGTGATTCCTGATATTCCAGGAGCTGAGTTGTTATGTGATGTGGAAAGTGCCTGTTCCCATTCTTCTAAAGTAATTTCACTTAGTACTTGGTCATACCATTCTTCTTTTATATCCTCTTTTGGTTTATATTGCTTCTGCCATACTTGATTTAAATTTCTCATGTCAAAATTTCTTTTCCTGAATTGTTCTTTAAAGTGTATTTCCACTTGGTCGAGGACTTCTTTTTCTTCTGTATATAACTTAAAGTCATCTCCCACATCTTCACAAACTCTATCTATTTTAATTTTCCTAGTCAGCCTTTCTAAAATACTATTTAGCATCAATTTTTGATTTGTAACTATTCTGTCGCACCTTTCTTCTATACACTCCCTGATCTTAGTTTCTTCTAATAAAATGTTTCTTTTGTTCCATACTTTCTTAACCAATTTAGCCATAAGTTCCAATTGTTTGTAGACTTCATCTGTCCATAAATCAACCTCGTTTTCAAAAATCAGATTCTCTTCTAACTCCGCTTTGATTATTTTCTCTATGCTCTCCAACTCCTCTTTGTCTTTGAAACTTGGTACTTGTCCTATGTGTTTTTTAATTTTTCTACACAGTTTGTTTAGTCGTTTGGATAGTTTCAGCAAAATGTTAGTTTGGTCTTCACCAGGATCTCTTGTTTTTGCTGCAGTAAAATGCTTTTTTGGTAAAATTTTGTTTGCTGCTGTTCTTATACTTGATTCTAACCAATCCCATTTACTATCCAATTCTTACTGAAGAAGCAGTTCTTCTGTTTTAGCACTTTCACCATTTGTCTTCTTCTGATTTTCTACTTTGGAATTTAAGATCTCATCAGTTCTTTTTGCGAAAGTGATCCAATCCTCTTCTTGAATTTTATTTGTATCAATACAAATTTTTTTGCTTTTTGCTCTTCGTCTTTGAGCACTATTTTGGCTAGGAGTACGATTTCTAGCAAACAACTAGGCAAGGACCATGTGATGGTCACTATTCGTGTATAAGCACATCTCCTGTATTTTGCACTTTGCTAGATCAACATGCTAGTTGTGCGATAGCCAAATATAATCAATTTCTGAATCTTTGGTAGAACCTTTTCGTGTAGTGCTACTAACACCTGTTTCTAAGTGCGTAAAAGTGTTTTTGAAGCCTCTATCTAATAGCTTTTGTAATAGAATTTTCCTGTTAGGACCTCTGTTTGGATCCTTGCTATTTAATATACTATTATTAGCCTCTATATTAAAATCTCCCATAATTAGAACCTTTGCTTTGCTAGACTTTTGTATATTCTCAACTCTGTCAACTAGAATCTTGCATATCTCTTTCTCCTGTTCTTTGTTGTTAGGTGGGATATAAACAACGAAAAAGTACCAGGCTTCATTTTTAAATACCATATTTGCTTCGATTGTATAGGGTGACCATTTTTAAAACTCTTGCTAGGTGCTTCTCAATTCTTTTATGAATAATTATTGCTATGCCTGAACCCTTTTTCTTGTCTTCTTCTGCTGATGCCCAAAAACTTCTGTAATTCTCATCCTTATTCATTAACCATTTACCTTCCTTCTCTTGAATGTTTGTTTCACACAACCCAACTATATCTACTTCTTTAGACTCTCTAATTTGGTTTTGTTTGATTTAATCCCGTTAATATTATGAAATGCAAAAGTCAAAAAATTATTTTTCCCCTCCTTTTTTTCCCAGCACCTGCTGCCTGTGCTGCCAGTTTTCTTTAGGATGCCCACGGCTACTATTAGGAGTAATTTGGCCAGTCCTTGTCTTTCACCCGTTCTCCATATAAGAACCTTTTCTTGTAAGAATGGTTGCTTCTGTGTGCTGAGCAAAAATTTGAGCCTTCACGATTATTAATTCCATGTGACCCTTCTAGACGAGTTAATCTGCTCATAATTTCCAAGAGTAAATCTTTGTTATTAACATCGGTTTGCGATGTGGATATATTTTTTTCGATACTTCTATTTTCTTTCTTGCTTCCTACTTCTTTTATGAAACGATTACATGAAATGGTAGGTTTCTCTTCTTGACTTTCTTCTATAGTAAGATCATCTATTTTTTCATGCATCCAACTAAGTGTCGAATTAAAGTATTTAACTTTGGTTTTAAGTGCCTTTTGCTTATCCTCTCTGTTTTCAAATTCTACTAGAGCTGATCCTCTTTGATAACCATTTCTATTTTTAAAAATGTGAACCATTTTTGCTTTAATGTGTTTAAGCTATCTCCACAAGATTACTTCATTTGTAGTACGTGGTAGACCAGAAAGTTTAGCTGTTATTTTCCTTCTGGATTTTAATACCATCACGAAATTTTATATATAGATATTAATCGATATATAACAGTTAATCGTTTTATATCGATTAAAAAATAACGATATATATCGATTAACTAGTTGAAAATCGATATATATCTATAATCAGTATATATCATTTTATATATTATAATCATTATATATCTATAAATCGATTATAATTATAATTATTTAAAATGATATATAGCGATTAACAGATCTTTAATGATTACATACCTGGCACAAAAATTTCAACCCAAATCACCAGGCAAAAAAAAAAAAAAAATAAAGTTCAAAATCTTTTAAGCCCATTTGATCCGTAAGCTACCAAGGATCATAAAAATATATACCACAAAGTGTGCCAAAAAACTTAAAAAAAAAAAGCCGTTGATCTGTAACCTGAATTATATCAAGAACTGTTTGACTAATATTTTCGAAATGTTTCGATGATTTTCAATTATTGTAGCACAAGATCAGATTAGATCTTTTTTTATTTTTTTTTGTTTATAATTTAGATCTTCTATTAATTTTACATTGTTTTTTCGTTTTTCTTCGTTTCGTTTAGTTTCGTTTAGTTTCGTTTTGTTTCATTTAGTTTCATTTTGTTTTTTTTTATTTATATTTTTTTTTATTTTTTAATTTTTTTATTTTATTTTTACACTTTACCACTAGCACTTTGCAAGAAATCCAATAACTTTTCGGCACTTATCGCAAGCCAACTCAGACTTTCGACACTTTGCAAGAACCTACAACTACTTTCTTTAGCAATTTCGAAAGTTCAAGAATGCAAGTTTTTGCAAGTTTTTGCAAGTTTTTGCAAGGTTTCGTTTTATTTATTTTTCATTTCATGTTTTTTGTTTTTTATTTTTTTTATTTTTATTAATTTATTTTATTCCGGCACTTTGCGAAAACCTTCAACGATTTCTGAATTGCAAGATCACAAACTCTTACTTTAGGGAAATGGAGATTACAAATATAAGCGAATATAGTCGAATATAAGCAAATATAAGCAAATATAATAGTTTATTTTTTTTTGTTTTTGTTTTTTTTGTTATTTTTTCAGTTTTGTTTTTTGTTTTTTGTTTGTTTTTTTTTATACTTAATAGAAAGTTGCGAATATGAGCGAATATTAGTGAATACAAACGAATATGATAGTTAAACAAAGAAAAAGAGAAATAATAGCTAACTACATCTGGGTAAGAAAAATAAGTGTATAGAGCTATTATTATGCGACGAAGTATGAAAGTAGTTTAAAATATTACTATTTTTTTATTTTCGTTTTTTTTGGGTTTATTTTTTTTTGTCATTTTTTTTATTTTAGGAAGTAGCAAATATAAGCGAACATAAGCGAATATAAGCGAATATTATAGTTAAAACAAAGAAGAAAAGAAATAATAGCTAACTGCAGGGTGAAAAAATAAGTATATAGAGCTAGCATTATGCAACGAAGTGCAAAAAGGTTCAAAATATTACTATTTTTTTCGTTTTTGTTTTTTTCATTATTTTTTTTTGTTTTTATGTTTTTTGTTATTTTTTTTATTTTTTCGTAAAAAATGTATAATAATATATAATAAAATATATAATATTGATTAAAAATATATATTTAATTAAAATATAATATATTATAATAATAAATAAAAATAAATAAAAAAATATAAAATTTTATATTAAATTGCGAAACCTTGTGAAAACATGCGAAAACATGCGAAAATTTGTAAAATGTTTAAAAATAAGTATACAGTATAATAGTATTGTTATTCGTGATTTTTAATCTGATATCTATCGATTATTACCAATTATTATCGATTACTATCTTAATCGTTAGTCCTCATTATGGGGATTTAAATCGATTACTATCCAATAATGATAAAAATCGATAGTAATCCCCGTGCAAATTTTGGTGATGACTTCTTTTCCATTCTCTCCAAGAGTCATACGAGTCAACGATTCATTGTTGCGTAGAATTGCCCATGTGCTTTGTAGTTGTTCTTCTTTATTAGAGGATATATACACTAAGAGTTCGAGCTTAGCATGACCGGCTCTATTGACTGTGCGGTATAAGTTTTCTATTTGGCCAAAGTTATTAATAAATTTATATAAATTGTCTGTTCTACCCTTTGCGGGCATATCCCAAAAAGTAATTTTGGTCATTTTCATTTCTGACTTCCTATTCATATCATGTTTAGGATAAGAGTCCTCTGTTATGATTGCTTCTACCTCTTTTGGCACGTAAGATACTTCTTTTCCTTTGCTTGACTTGATTATAGGCCTGCTTGTTGATTCTATTAGACTTCTTTCTTCATAATTTAGCTTTAACATATTTTCCAGAGCATGTATCGACCCATATATGTCCTTTTTATTTTTATTTTTATATAAATCTTTCTCTACTTCTGCATCTATAATACTGCTAAGTTGCTCCTCAGTACCATAATTTAGGCAGCCTGTTTCTGAAAGCACCAGTAATATCTTCTTTTTTTCCGCTAATTCCTTTTCTAAAGTTTCCTTTCTTAATTGGTTCTCTTTCTCTTCTTGTAGGCGAAGTTCCTTTTCTTTAAATAATGCTTTTTCATTTACTTGTTCTTGTTTCTTAATTTCTGTTTTTTGTAATTCTAAGATTCGCAGAACAGCAGATTCCACTCCTGGATGTGCGATGTTCATAAATTTAACAATAAACTCCTCTTGTTCTTTGTTGTCTGTTTCATATCTTAGTACAGGGATAGCCTTCAAAATTTTGTCAATCAGATTGTTTAAAAATTCTCTAAATGCATCTAATTGTGTAGTGATTATCTCCATCTGCATTTAGAACTTTCTAGAAATCTATTTTTAGAATCCAATGTTGTGTATACATGTGACTGAATCGGACGTATTTGTTTTTTTTGATCAGTTTGGTAGATCGGACATGACTTTTTTGTTTACTCGTTTGGTAGTGTTTGTTTGTTTTGTTTACGCGTAATTTGATCGGAACAAAACAGATCTGCAGTACAGGGTCTCAAACAGTCCCCAAAATTTCTTTAAAAAATTTTCTCGAAAGTACAAAGTTTCTTTGACTATGAGTTATCTACAGAAGCTAGTTTCAAGTATGCTTACTAAACTACTATTTATTTTAGGTAACTTTTCTTTTATCTTATATGAGTTTAGTGCCTTTACTAGTGTATGTTTTGGGCACTAACCAAAATTTGTTTATGATATTTTTGGAAATGTGGATCAGCAGAAAGATGATTTTCTTGTACTTGCTATGGTTTTTTTATTTTTTAATATTTCTATAAATTTTATAAATAATAATAATAATTTTGCAATAAATTTTTTTTATAACTATTCTATTTTCAAATAAAGTTGTTAAATTTATTTAAAACAACCAAAAATTAAAAATTATTATATAGATAAATTTTATTACTAATTTTAATAAATAAATTAATAGCTACAAATAAGTATTTAGGTTTACTTAAATATATATCTGAGTTTTAATTCTTAGTACAGTATTAGATTTAAAAAAAAAAATTTCTTCCAGTATTATAAAAAGTTTTATTAAATTTAATAAAGATAAAAACAAGGTCTCAACTTTTATATTTAAAAATAGAAAAAATAAATTTGTCGCACCTGCGACATGTCGCACCCCTGGTTCAGCCAATCAAATCGCACGATTTTATAGGCAAAAAATTTTTTTTAAAAAATTAAAAATTTTACATAATAAAGTGTAAAATTTATATAAAATAGCATGCCATATAATGCAAAATTTTATTCTGAACAACTTTTTCTAAGCCATAAAGATAGATTGTCTTAGTAAAAAAACATTTTATAAGAAAAATCAAAAATTTCCAAAGTTAGCACATATAAAACTTTTTTTTACTAAAACAATCTACCTTTTTAACTTAGAAAAAGTTGTTTAGCATAAAATTTTACATATAATTCTTAAACGTAAAGATTAGTAAAAAAAAGTTTTATATGTGCTAACGTTCGAAATTTTTGATTTTTCTTATAAAACGTTTTTTTTACTAAGATATCTATCTTTATGACTTAGAAAAAGTTGTTCAGAATAAAATTTTACATTATATGTTTTGATATCGCTTATTTATTTTTACATTTTACTAGTAAAATTTTGAATTTTTAAAAAATAAAATTTTTGTCTACAAAATTGTGCGATTTGATTGGCCGAATCAGGGGGTGCGACAAATTTCTATTCCCTTAAAAATATATATATAATTTTAAAAAAATATAACTTTTGATCTACTGAACCAATTTTGATAATTTAGCTACCAAATAATCCTCTCAGGGAGAGGATTTCAAAAACCTAAAATTATTCAAATTTAATTACTAAATCTTAAAATTTATGAAGATAAAATGAAAAAGTTAAAAATTCATAAATGTCATATAAAATATATACTAATTTCAATTTCAAGTTTTTTTTTTAACTCAATTAGTGTTTCTTTTTTTTTTATTTTTAGCAGTATCTAAAAAAAAGTAAGTTACAATTTAGATCTAGCTTGTATTAATAACAATGTTTTAGTATATGAATATTGTAATGAAACTATTGAATAGAAATCCAAATTGATAATTAGTAATTAGGGGTCTTCCAGAAATTATATAATATTTTGTTACTAATAAATTTTAAAATTTTATTCTACCCACCAACATCTAATACTCTATTAGCCAATCAAATTTTATATTTTGTAAAATTTATTCATATGTTTCAATTTATAAAATTGGTAATAACTGTGACAGATCATAATAAAACCCAGATTAAAATGAAATAATAGTATAAAATCTCGAAAACTAAATTTTTTTGGGTGCATTTTTTAGGGATAGGGGTTTAGGATTAGGGTTAGTATTAAAAAAATTATAATAAACAAGTAATAATGGGTTTTAGAAGGCTAGCAGGTTAAGTATAGAATGTAGATTTCATTTTAAATTATGATCTGCAACAATAACTATTGCTCTACTAGACCAATTTAGATTATTTAACTACCAAAAGTTCATTTCACTAAAACAATTCTAACAAGCCCAAAATCATTAAACTCTAATTACAGGGTCCCAGGATTATTCAACTTTTGTGTAATTTTAATAGTGATCTTTTAGAATCACTTAGTAAATTTTTTTAATATTGAATAATTTTTAATCCACTGGCCTGTTTTGAATAATTTAACTACCAAAATGTTCATTTCAGTGAGATGATTCTAACAAGCCCAAAATTACTAAATTCTAATCACAGGATTACAAGATTAATAAAGATTTTATTGTTTATTTAACAATACAAATCTTTATTGATTTTGGAATCTTGTAATTAGAATTTAGCAATTTTGGGCTTGTTAGAATCATCTTACTAAGACGAACATTTTGGTAGTTAAATCATTCAAAACGGGCTAGTGGATCAAAAGTTATTCAATATTAAAGAAATTTACTTAGTAATTCTAAAAAATTACTTTAAAATTACACAAAAGTTGAATGATATTGGAATCCTGTGATTAGTTTTTAACAATTTGGTTTTGATAGGATCGTCTCAGTGAGATGAACATTTTGGTAGTTAAAGCATCTAAATTGGTCCAGTAGAGCAATAGTTATTAATAATTTTATAATTTTATACTTTTGACCAGAATTATAAAATTTTGACTAGAATTATAATTATAACCTGATATTTTCAGAACCCCACCCACCCACCAAAAAATTATGTAATTTCTGGAAGGCCCTTTACTGTATAAGCAATAAGCATAAGTCAAATATCTCTTTATCCTAGTCTAAATACAGCAGAAATAAAAAGTAAACTTATTAAAATTTAATTTAAGCATTTACAATTGCTAATATTCTACTTGAAAAAGTAAACTGAATACTTCTATTTTTCAAAAAATATATTAAACAAAAAGAAGAAATACCCATTCTTTAACTTTAAGATAAATATATTTACTTCATATTTTAAAAGCATCAAAATGATCTTAAACTAATTTTTAATAACAACCCTGTTTTTATTATTATGAATAAGACAACTAAACAGTTGTACTTGAAGTATTAATAATATCCTTTTTGTATTTTGTAATATTACAAAACTAGTTTCTATTAATTTGCTTAAAATTGTTAATAATGCTAAAATAGGCCAAACTTTAATAACTATACTTTCTAGTTATAATATTTTTTTTTAATATTCCATACCATTTTTTGTCAGATTTGGTCTTATATATAAAAAAGTGCTATAGAGAAGTGTTGGTACTATTAATGCTACAACTTATTTATATACCTTGTTGTGCTCATATTCTTAATTTAATTAGATAAAATTTTTAAATTTCTTTTTAATATTTATTTATTTATATTTATTAATAAATATATGGGGGCGTCAATAGAAACCAGGCAAATCATTTTTAATAAATTTTTTTTAAACTTTAGATTAAAATATCTTAACAACTATTAAACCAATCTTGATAAAATTTTTTTTTATTTTAATTCTATAACTATATAGAATTAAAATAAAAAAATTTTTATCAAAATTGGTTTAATAGTTGTTAAGATAGTTTAATTTAAAGTTTAAAAAAATTCAATTTGTCTGGTTTTTATTGATGCCTCCCATATAGTTAATATTTATATTTTAGTAATATATAGAAAACTTTTTCAGGCTTTTTTGATTTAGCAACCTTTTTAATAAAAATAAAAGATGTATTTGTAAATTCAGATTCTGGAATCAAATTTTGGAGCAAGGTTCTAAAACCAGGATTTGAAACTAGTTCTAGATTTTAAAACCAGGTTCAAGAACCAGGTTTTGGATTTAGGTTTAGGATCCAGGTTTTGAAACCAGGTTTTGAAACTTTTAAAAACCAGGTTCTTAGATTTATAAATAGAACCTAAAGGTTTTAAAACCAAAACTAAACCTATTTCTAGATGCACCTATACCAAGAAATGATCTATATTTGATATAAACCAAACTTTTGATAATAATATATGATTCATTGTTTATTTTAATAGGTAGATTACAAGTTATCTGGGCAAATAATCTTAGTATAACATGATACAGATTTCATATAATTATTATATAGAGTATAAATCCTAAGTGTCTTTAAAAAAAAACTTTTTTATACTAAGTTAACAATCAAGATTGATTAATTAAAAGTTGTAGAGCTCACTGAGGCGAATCTATAAGTAGTTAGATCGTCCAAATTGGCCTAGTGGTTGCTGACATATCTTTAAAAGATTAACTGACTATATAAAAAATACTATGTAAACAAAAGCTTGTTTATATAGTAATTTTATATAGTTGTTCAATCGTTTTTTAAAGATATCTCGACAACTACTAGGTCAATTTGGATGATATAACTACCTTTAGATTCGTATCAATGAGCTCTACAACTTTCAATTAATTGCCCTTGGCAGTTAACTTAGTATGAAAAGGTTTTATTTGAACAATTGTCAAAAAATCTTGCATTTTCTGCTTATGTAATTTACATAGTGATCTGCGTCACGTTACACTATAATCATGCACCAGATGACTGGCGTCAACATCTTCTTATAGGTAAAATTTCATAATACGCATTTTTACTTGGAAAACAGAGCTAGTTGTCAGAGGCGTTATTATGATTTCTTTGTTGTTTATGTTACACGAAGATCCTAGATCATTTTTTGGCATAAGGGCACCCGCAGAAGATCATGTACCAGGCCGATTTTAAAACCTATACTACCTAAATTGCATCAGTACCATAATGATCCGATATTATATATATTAACGTTAGGGTTAGGAATTATAGCTGATTAGTATGGTACAGATTTTAAAAATAAGCCCATACCATACTAATTTGCGAAAATACTGTATTACAGCATGGTATGGGTGAGCAGATCAAGATAGTACATGCTGATTTTTGAAATCTGTACCATTATATATAGTAAAAATTAAAGAATCGATTGGAGAGGTCTTGAAAACTTTGAAAATCTTGCGAATTTCCCGTAATATAGTGATCTGCACCGTTCCACATCTTTTAGAATAATTTTTAGCTAATCAAAAATTGGAATTTTTCTAGATTCCTGATTCCCAGTATGAATGATCACAGTAATTTATTTAAATAAGTAGATGTATCGTAGTACGATCACGTTGAATGTGTGGCTTTTTTGATGTTCACTATTGCTGATTTTTTAAAAAATCCTTTTTTAGTATAAGTAATGGTTTTCATTTTTACAACTATAGGAGGAATTAGGGTACGCAACACATGAAAATATCACATACTATATTGTACTGTACATATAAGTGTTAGTGTGGGAAAAATATTTGTACATTAAATACCGTAATTGAGAAACACATTTTATGCGTACATGATATGACTGCAAAAATTACGTTAATACAGTAATATATCGTAATAAAATTCTCAGTCGTGAGATTCCTTTTTGAAATTATATCTGCTTGAAATTTGCATTATTAATTTCGAAATTCGTTATGATACAAATGTCGTTATCATTATTAATTTCAAATTTTATGTTTACCTGCATTGCTAAAGCGTTAGTCGACTAAGCAGGCTAAGCAGGTTTTTGTAACATAGGTCTCGACTACCAATATTAGGTGACAACTAATAAAACTATTTTTGAGTTTACATAGGTTAATCATACTGGTCCTGTGCCGTGTCTTATATTAATTAACGGTTTGAAAATTGGTGCCTTTTGTAGATCGCTGCATACCCATACAATCACTTCATTGTTGTCCGATTGCTTTTTTGGCCAAAAATTCAATACTAATACATTATTTTCATAAAAATTGTCAGCCATATCTATGCTCACTAAAAAAATCAGTATATAATCGCGCAACTGGGCAACAACCAGGTGATTGTTCAAGTGATTGTGATAAATCAAAAAAAGCGTAAAAATTAAAATCTCGATATAGTATCAAATCTTTTCTCTGACGGGATAATCAAAATTCGAACTCGTTTCTTTTTTAGGGTCGTCTAAAGCCAGGTGCGTTCACGTGATGTAAAGCCAATCAAATCGTAAAATTTGATCTTTACGGATCAGCCCGACGAGACAAAAACAAAGAAAAAAAGTGAAAAACGCCGAAAATACAAAAAACGAGTGTCTAAACCTGTATAGGAGCATTAATAAAAAATGTCGGGAAGGCAATTTTACTTATAAGTTAAGCCCTACCCTAACCCTAACCCCTAACTAACCCTTACCCTAATTTTAATTAAATAATCAAAAACATATGAACGCACCTGGCTTTAGCCATCCCCTTTTTTAGGAGATGAAAATAAGAACGATCAACAAAATCTTTCTTATTATAGTTCAGTAGTTGTCTAAATCATTACTATCGGCTCAACTAAAAACAAATTTTGTACAAACTTCAATTTATAAATATGGTACAATTTAATGTTAAGTCCCAAACCCGTTCTAAACTCAAGCAAGTCCATATCTGTAATGTTACCGTATTGTCGCGAAATAACAGGCATGGGCGTTAATTCGAAAATCGCGCCCCATAAAAATAACATATATGGCTTCAATGCGCGTCCCAAAATAACGCGCACTCCCATATTAATGCTCCGAAAGTAGATTTAGTACTAAATAAACCTACTTTCGGAGCATTTTTTTTGTTAGTATATTTTTTATTAAGAAGATGCATAAAATTTATATTTGTTTTCAAAATAACACCCATGCGCGTTCTTGAAATAACGCACATATACTCAAATTAACGCGTAGAAGTTTGTTATTTCGCGACAATACGGTAATATGCTGTAACTAAACTTTTTAATGCCCGTTACGATATGGGTGTCGCCAAGTGAAAACCAGCAATTCTCAAAATAGATTATTATGAAATTTATAATGATCTATTTTTAGAATTGCTGGTTTCACTTCATATGTGTTTACATAAGGTATGCCTTGTTCTTGACTGTCAAATATTTTATTAATTTGGGCTCTATATAAAAAAAGGGTTTAATTAATCCAAATGTTATGGTTAATACATAGAAAGTCCAAAAGTCCCAAAAATAGTCAGGATTAGACGGAGATTATGAACAGAACACCGAAGCTTAAAATTAGACAAATATGGTAGAACCATGACAGAGGATAAAAGTTTAGTATACATAAACAAGAAATGATTCAGAAAGAAAAATTTTTTATAGAGTTTATATTACAAATTTTTCTATATAATCATGGAAATCGAAATTATCTTTAAAATCAAATTCTGAAATTAAAACCTTACAAATAATAATTAATAGGTATAGTTCGATTCAATATTTTATAATATCAATGTGCTCATGCTGAGAAGTCAAAAATTTTTTTATAGATCGAAAATGCATTTTGTTGTTTTAATTTTTCTGAGTCTAGTTTTTATTTCATATTTATATATCTTAAGAAAGCCTCGACAAAATTTGGTAACGAAATTTCTATTTAAATAACAACTATTATATTAGAATTATTCATTTGTCTCTGCTTTTCAGAATGAACCACCGCTTGTGCCATATTCTCTTCCAATAATTGGACATACTTTTGAGTATTTTACAAATACTGAAAGCTTTATCAAGAAATGTCACAAACAGGTAAAAGTTTCAATATAATATCTTATTCGAGACTATGTTAACATTTATCATATATGCAAAAATGTCAATCAGTACGGTGAAATCTTCTCGATTTATGTTCTCGGACATGTAATAACCGCAATTGGCAAAGAACTAATCCCTGAAGCTATTAAGAATCATAATGACTTTAATTTTTTTGAAGCGTTCAAAGAAGTAAATAATTTCTTGCAAATGGTGTTTATTAATATTAAAATAGTTTATTCATAAAAAGCCTTTCATTTGTTTGCTTGTTTATTAAATAACCAATTCTGAGCATATTTTCCTGAAAGAAAATTTGTTATTATTCTACGTTTCTATATGATCTCATGATAATGGTTTGATGACTTATAATCATTACTTTAATCAATAAGAGCAAGTTTTCAGAAACTTGTTGTTTTCTTGGTAAACGGGAAATAGCAAGCGTTTTCGGAAACTTTTCATTTCACTGATTAGTGATTATAAGTCGTTAAACCTACCACCATGGTATCGTACAAAACAAAGAATAACATTTATTTTTTACTACGGGGAACTATACGAATAAAGTAGGGGTCGGGTGAGACAGGTCACGGGTCAAATTTTGGTCTAACCCGGAATATTTCATTGTTTCCACAGTCCCAGGGAATAATATATAGTTATTCTGGGATAAATAGCATTTATTTAAAAAAAAAATGCTTACAGATGTTGTGAATAAACTATACTTTATTAATAAAACATCTATTCATTTTTCATAATTAATTTTTTTTATGATCTAAATTTATCATTTCTATTCAGACATTACCAACCGATTCGTTGTTAGGGCGTCCAAAAATTTTCTTTGAAAACCTCATTAAAGTTGTGCAAGAAAATTTTTCTAGCACGGGACGATATACAATTTACACGAATAAAATTCAAGATGCAATAAAAATATCTATTAATAAGTCCATTGGCGAATGTAAAGGTAATAAAAGCTCGTATCATATGAAGAAACGTAATTTTGTTCATTTAATTATTAATTAAATTCGTTTTTTAGATCCAAAATGTATAAAGTTTCCTCAAAAAGTATTTTCGCAATTAATAGCAAGAAATATCATTAGCATTATTCTTGGAGAGGCAAATATTAATCATATGATTTGTTAAATAAATTTATTTGTCCAAAACTTAAATAACTAATAATATTATTTACTATTATTACCGTTACAGAAATTGTTAGGTGATGATGAAATTATTAACACATTCGCCAGTTTAACAAGTGACATTACTCGGGTACTTAAATTTCCACCAATCCTAAATTTTATTCATAAATCTATTCAAAGGCAATTTACTATGTTAGTATTATTTTAAATATATGGATTTACGATGTTTTTAAACTAATACTTTCTCAATTAATATTGACTCTTATTATATGTTAGAATTCGCCTAAAATACTTTAACAACTTTTATATAAAGCATAGAAATTTGATTTTTGAAAGACTTTCACAAATAATTGAACAACGGGAGCATGAAAAAAATACATTGGGTGATGCCTGGACACCCCCGGTACACAGAATTATAATAAATATTTAATTTTTATTATATTAAATATTAATTCTTTTTTATTTTATAATAGATCGATATTTTACAGACGTTTGTTAACTTTTCAACAGAAGATAATTCTGTAGATCTACAACTATTAACTGATTATATAATTGAATTTATATTTATTTCTGTACAAACAACTTCAGATGCTATAATCTCAATACTCTATGGTATTATTTTTTTTTTTAAATATACTTTTAAAATTATAATACAATAATATATCAATCTTAAATTTTCCTTTTTTAAAATAAAGAATATGGTGCTCGTCCTGAGTATTGGAAAGAATTACTTGAAGAAAATGAAATGATATCTAATGAAGTTATAGTTGGATATTTGGATTTTAATAACATTGATAAAATGGTTAAATTGGACAGTTTTGTAAAAGAATCCATAAAATATTGGATGCCATGTGGTAAGGCGCATATTTTACTAATTAAGGCTTCTCATTCAATCTAATATTGAAACAATATAAATTGGTTATTAAATCTGTAGTTGGATTACAACGTAAAACTATTAGCGATCATTTTACTTTCTCAAATGGATATCAAGTCCCAAAAGGTAGCATACAGTATAAAATTCAAAAGTTATATATATATATATTAATATTATGTAATTCTTTCCATGATATAAAATAATAGATAGAAATATTAATCTTTACATTGCAAATCTTCATGGCACTGATCAAATTGGATGTAAATTTGATGGCTTTCAGTATGTTGGAAAAGATTCTCCGGCAACAAAATTAGGAGAAGAATATATACCATTTGGTCGAGGAAGACATGCATGTTAGTATACATTTAATAACTTAAATTTATAATCTAGCTTATTCTTAAATTTTACATATGCTATTACTTAGGCCCTGGAAGGTTTTTTGCGATTCACCAAATCAAACTTATTATGTATTTTATAATAAGAAAGTATAAAGTTACAACTATGAATCGAAGGATTATTAAACCTATTTCTGCTGGTCATTTTCTTTTATCTCCTAGTGATGAATTAATTTTTGAAAATTTATAAAATATCTATTAGATATACAAAGTGTAGCATAATTTATCGAATAAAGAATATATATATTATAAAGTTTTTTTTTTTAAAAAAATTTTTCAATATACATAATCATTTTTACATCCAATTGTCTTTTTATTGACTGCCTACAATATTTAGTATTATTTAATCTAAATTTTCTTAGTATATCATGTACTATGTCTAAATAAACTTTTTTATTTATTTTTTGCAAACAACTAATTAATATTAAAAAAGACAAAACTATAGTACTGTAATAGGGCGTTTGAATATTACTTAAAATCTTTTGAACGTAGAAATTCTGACAGAAAATTAGTTGTTGGAAAGTGCTACCAAAATGGCATAGGCCCTCCTAAAGATATGAAATCTGCTAGTGATAGAAATTTAGATGGACAATTATATGTTAGAAATTTTTATTGAAATGGCATAGGCATCTCTAAAGATGAGAAGAAAGCATTTGAATGGTACTTAAAATCTGCTAGCGATAGAAATTTAGATGGGCAATTAAATATTGGACATTGTTAGGGAACTGACAGAAATCAGCTGATTTTTTGGTGGGTGGGTGGGTCAGCCAAAGTATCAGGTGTAATTTTGGCCGGAATTATCAAATTCTGGCCAAAATTATAAAAATTTTTTAATTAAAATTATAAATTTATATATAAATTTAAGGAAATATGTTTTTTGTGCACCTGCACGGTCGTGCACCCCTTGGCGATCGGGTTAATTCCCCTAATCCGATCCGATCTGATCTGATCTAGATCTAGGTTTTGTGTTTTTTTTTTTTTTTTAATAAATTTCTTTTTTTTTTTTTTTTTTTTCAGGTTTGTAGGCTTCGCCAGGAAGTGAAACAGACACACAAGCGACATTTCGGGTGAGTTATTTGGTTTTCTTTGCTTTTTTTTTTGACTTTTTTTACTTACCTTTCTTTGTTTTTTTGGGCTTTGCTGGACATAAATTAGCCCGGGCAAAATTAAGCAGTTTTTCAGGTATGCTATTTTCTTTTTTTTTTTGCTTTAAGTTGTCTTTTTTTCATTGTTTGTCTTGTTTTACTAACTTTTTCTTCTTTTTAGGCTTTGCGGACATGAATCAGCACGAGCAAGCGTGTAAGCGGTTTTTCGGTTAATATATTAAATTTTTTTTTCTTTTTTGTTTTTTCTTGTTAATCTTGTTACTTATTTAGTTTTTCTTTCTTGGGGTTTTTGGCTTCGTCAAATCAGCACTGGCAAGCATGCATGCAGCTTTAAAGTAAGGCACCAACTTTTTTTGTTTTTCATTTTTTTTTTGTTTTATTAGTCTTGTCATTAAGTTCAGTTTTCTTTCTTGGGTTTTTTAGGCTTTGCTGGACGCGAATAAGTGCTAGGCAAACGTGTGTACGGCGTTTTGAGTAAGGTATTAATTTTCTTTTTTGTTTTTCATTTTTTTTGTCTTGTTATCCTTGTTACTAATTTTGGCTTTCTTTTTTGGTTTTTTAGGTTTCGCTGGATGCGTGTGTGCAGCGTTTCGAGTAAGATATTTAAATTTCTTCTTTGCTTTCATTTTTTTTTGTCTTGTTAGTTTTGTCACTAACTTCATTTTTTCTTGGGTTTTTAGCTTCACTAGACGTGAATCAGCACTGTGCAAGCATGTGTGTGGTGTTTTGGGTTAGGTATATATTAAATTTTCTTTTGTCTTGTTAGTCTTGTTTCTAGTATCATTTTTCTTTCTTGGGGCTTTTAGGCTTCACTGGACATAAATCAGCACAAGACAAATGTGTTTGTAACGTTTGAGTAAGGTATTAAAATTTCTTTGTTTTTCATTTTGTTCTTTGTCTTGTTAGTCTTGTTACTAATTTTGAGTTTATTTCTTGGATTTTTAGGCTTCACCGAATGTGAATTAGTACCGAGCAAATGCATTTCGGGAACTTGTTTTTTCGATCTTTTTTTTTTGGGTTTAAATCTTCACCAGACGTAAATAAGCACTGGGTTAATTACAGTTTTTTTTAATTATTACCGTACTAGTGCTCCTACAGACTGGACTCGAACCAGACTTTAGTCAAGTTTGAGTCTGGTCTGATTTTTGGACCGGACTCAGACTTTTATATTCAGACTTTTTAGTTAAGTCTGAGTCTGGTCTGGGTCTAGTCTGAAGTCTGCAGACTGGTCTGAGTCTGAATATATTTATATATATCTTTTGGTGCTGAACAAGTTTACTTAGTGCATTTTGTCAGAATAAATTAGTAAAATTTTATGAATAATAAGATTTTATAAAATTTTATTAATAAAATTCTAAAAAATCTTATAATTCGCAAATTTTTATTAATTAATTCTAACAAAATGCATAAGTAAACTTGTTCAGCACCTAAAAATATATTAAAACGGCTTATTTGTTTTTAGTTTACTTGAAATTTAGAGATTTGATGCACAATTTTGGAATTTTGATCAAAAAAGCAAATTTTAATATCTTATCTCCAAATTTCTAGTAAAATAAAAACAACCCTGCTAATTTAATGTATTTTTAGATGCTGAACAAGTTTACTTAGTGCATTAAGTTAGAAATAATTAGTAAAATTTTGTGAATCATAAGATTTTATAGAATTTTATTAGTAAAATTCCATAAAATCTTAAAATTCACAAATTTTTATTAATTAATTCTAACAAAACGCACTAAGTAAACTTGTTCAGCACCTAAAAATACATTAAATCGGCAGGGTTGTTTTTATTTTACTTGAAATTTGGAGAAAAGATGCATAATTTTGGATTTTTGATCAAAAAAGTCAAATTTAAGCATCTTTTCTCCAAATTTCAAGTAAAATAAAAACAACCCTGCCGATTTAATGTATTTTTAGGTGCTGAACAAGTTTACTTAGTGCATTAAGTTAGAATTAATTAGTAAAATTTTGTGAATCATAAGATTTTATAGAATTTTATTAATAAAATTCTATAAAATCTTATAATTCACAAATTTTTATTAATTAATTCTAACAAAATGCACTAAGTAAACTTGTTCAGCACCTAAAAATACATTAAATCGGCAGGGTTGTTTTTATTTTACTTGAAATTTGGAGAAAAGATGCATAATTTTGGATTTTTGATCAAAAAAGTCAAATTTAAGCATCTTTTCTCCAAATTTCAAGTAAAATAAAAACAACCCTGCCGATTTAATGTATTTTTAGGTGCTGAACAAGTTTACTTAGTGCATTTTGTTAGAATTAATTAGTAAAATTTTGTGAATCATAAGATTTTATAGAATTTTATTAATAAAATTCTATAAAATCTTATAATTCACAAATTTTTATTAATTAATTCTAACAAAATGCACTAAGTAAACTTGTTCAGCACCTAAAAATACATTAAATTAGCAGGGTTGTTTTTATTTTACTTGAAATTTGGAGAAAAGATGCATAATTTTGGATTTTTGATCAAAAAAGTCAAATTTAAGCATCTTTTCTCCAAATTTCAAGTAAAATAAAAACAACCCTGCCGATTTAATGTATTTTTAGGTGCTGAACAAGTTTACTTAGTGTGTTTTGTTAGAATTAATTAATAAAAATTTGTGAATTTTAAGATTTTATAGAATTTTACTAATAAAATTCTATAAAATCTTATGATTCACAAAATTTTACTAATTATTTCTAACTTAATGCACTAAGTAAACTTGTTCAGCACCTAAAAATACATTAAATCGGCAGGGTTGTTTTTATTTTACTTGAAATTTGGAGATAAGATGTTAAAATTTGGCTTTTTTGATCAAAATTCCAAAATTGTGCATCAAATCTCTAAATTTCAAGTAAACTAAAAACAAATAAGCCGTTTTAATACATTTTTAGGTGCTGAACAAGTTTACTTAGTGCATTTTGTTAGAATTAATTAATAAAAATTAGCGAATTATAAGATTTTTTAGAATTTTATTAATAAAATTCTATAAAATCTTTTGATTCATAAAATTTTACTAATTTATTCTAACAAAATGCACTAAGTAAACTTGTTCAGCACCAAAAAATACAAATAAATGTATTCAGACTCAGACCAGTCTGCAGACTTCGGACCAGACCCGGACCAGACTCATAGTTGAGTCTGAGTCTGGTCTGAAATCTGAAATTAGTAAAATTTAGAGTCTGAGTCTGGTCTGATCCCAGACCAGACCCAGACCAGACCAGACCTGGACTGGACCTAGGAGCACTAATTATTATGATTTAATAATGTTGTAATTGATCGGGTTATATGTATCAATAAAATTATAATAATTGCATAACAGATAATGATGATTTTTTGTTGATTTCGATTTTTTAGCATACCGTTATTTCATTGTTCATAATTTTATTGGTTCCACGTGATGCGGTGACCGTCATCAGCGGTGACACATGTCGGAGGGTCGGAAGCTTGGCTTGACCTCGATTGACTATCACGTGCTAAAATTTGATTGGTCGATTAAGGGGTGCACGGTCATGCAGGTGCATAGAATTTTCAAACCCTAAATTTAATATCAAATAACTTTGATCTACTGGACCAATTTGGATGTTTTAATTACCAAAATGATCCTCTCAAAGAGAGGATTCTAACATGCCTAAAATGATTAAAATCCAATTACTAGATCATAAGATCAATATAGATTCTTTTTTTTTTTTTAACCAGCGTTCCTGCTTTTATTAAAGAGGTTGTAATATAATTTACATTATTTTAGCTACAGTAAGTTATAATGCTACAACTAAAATCCTCTTTATTTAATAAAAACTCACTTGATACCGAAGTACCCAGGTGCGACCTGCTATGACAACTAGTTCTTTTCATACAGAGACCTAACTCACTGCAAGCTACCCTATACTCACTGAATGGCTGCTGTTAGCCTTGTCAGAACCACTTTTTTCTTAAATTCTTCTTACCTAGCTTCAATGATAGAATGATTTTACTCAAAATCCAATATATGAAAAAAAATTTAAAACGAAATTTAAAGGAAAGTATAAAAAAGAGGGAGTACTACTAAACCTAAACGAATTACCAAAAAACAAAACAGAAAAAAAAAGAAACAAGATGAGAAAGACAAAGAAAAGACTAATCCTGACAGATATGAAATGAAGTTTATAAAATATAAAAATTATATAATACTGTATAGAAACTCTACTCTAGTACTATATGTTTAGGAAAAAAAGAAAACACAACAAAAAGAAAAAATGCCTTGTAGCAAAGTTTGTAAGAAATTTCTTTGTACATCTCTAACACGTTATTCATAGTTTACATCATGTGTAATGAACCACTCGTGACAACGACACCAAACCGGTAGGCATTTCCGATTTGGAAGAAGTAAACACTGCTGATCTTTTGGAGGAGGTAAACCAAAATGCCCACATTGTTGAAATTTTGAAAATACCAAAGGAGTGAGAGGGAAGTACACCAAGTTGTAAAGACTTGAAAGAGTTATGCTATACAGAATATAATATCTAACCAAGCACTTTTGTATATTTCCATATCCAAAAACCTTGACAAAACTAGCTACTACTTCTTCGCTTGGTAGTTTTCCAAACTTCTGCTGAGAGGCCTCACTTAGGTGAGTTCTCTTTTTCAACTCTTTTTCAGTAACGACTGCTTTTGGTTCTATAGAAACCAAATACTCAGTGAATGGCCTTGAGCCCCAGCTGCTGAAAGTGGAGTTTTGTTGCATGTTATATATAATAACTATATAGTTTTCGTAGGTCGGCTTTCTTGAAAAATTTGGTGTGAGGAATCGTTGGAAAGAGTTCTGACTATAAATTAGATCAATATAGATTCGTATTACTATAAATAATATTTTAATAAATACTAAATAATATTATGTAAATCTAGATTGATCTTATAATCTAGTATTTAATTTTAGACTAGCTAGAATTCTCTTTCTGAGAGGATTATTTTGGTAGCTAAATTATCTAAGATGGTTCAGTAGATCAAAAGTTAGATAATATTAAAATTTTTTAGTAATTCATATATAAATTTTTTGCGCAATTTGATTGCCTAATAAGGTGTCAGATGTGGGTGGGTGGATCACCTGATTTATAATAGCTCCTTTATCAAAATGGTATAGGCATTTCTAAAGATAAAAAAAAGCATTTAAATGGTATATGAAATCTGCTAGTGGTAGAAAGTTAGATGAGCAATTAAATATTAGATATTGTTATCGAGATAGTATAGTATTCCTAAGGATGGAAATAAAGCATTCGAATGGTACTTAAAATCTGTCAATAGTAAAAATTTAATTGGGCAATTAAATGTTAGAGATTGTTACCAATATGGCCTAGGCACTTTTAAAGATGAAAAAAGTATCCGAGTGGTATTTAAAATTTGCTAATAGCAGGAATTTAGATGTGGCAATTAAGTTTTTACCAAAGTAGCATAGATTCTAGTAAAAAGCTGTCTTTTTCAGATATACAATCAATAAGAGGACAAAACTATTATCTTTCTGCTTTCGAAAAAGATCTGAAAAAGAACTTTCAGAATTATTCATATGACATCAGTTGATTATGGAAAATGAACAGCCCATTTTTTATGTACATAACATTCAATTAATGAATTTTAACCATGAAATTATTAATTTAAAATACCAGCCATTCAATAAAAAAATAGAAAATTCCAAATTAGATGCTATTCTTTGGGTATGTGACAAATCTCTTTTGTCACGAGATGGTTATCATAGATTGGCACCAGCTTATTCGTGAACACCATATTGCTAAATGAAGGACAAAGATAATGGATATAATGAATAAAGCAATCAATTAAAACTTTTAGTCTTGATTATCAACCCTGTATTTAAGATAAAGCAGGATTTGAAACTAAAGATGGTGCCTATAGATCAATTAGATCTATCTTAACTATTCTTTTTTCTATTTGGAAGCAATCTACTCCATTTGTACTTATCCTAGAAGATACATTAAACTCAAACTTGGTGGTAATAGTCATAATGTTGACCAAAAGCAAAACCATGTAATAATGATCATTTGTCTTCTAAATAAAGATAAAAAGTCTTAAAGCCTAACAATCAATATTGGTAAGTTTTATTTTAACTATGGATTTTTCTAAATATATGGTCTACAAAAATCTCTCTAAATATAAGATTTTTTTGTCACTCTTTAGCTATATATTTAGAGGTCTGACCATATATAATATTTAATTATCAATATTAATTAATTAATTACTTTTATTTTAAGCATTTGCTTGTACGCTGAATATGAAAAGTATGAAGTACTGACAAATATCAGCATCAACCATATATTTAAAGATGAGCTCTTTGACCTTAAGAATAATAGTTTTTTTGATAGTAATAGAGTTTGTTGGCCCATTGAATTATATTTCTGTGAAGACTAGAAGTATGTATATAACTATGGGTTTAAATGCCCAAATGCCAATTATTTCTGCTTATATTGTAACTGCGATATTGAATCGCAATGGAATATGAATCAGGTTTGAAAAAATAGTAGAAATTCTAAATATAAGTAAATTACTATTTTTCAAAGCATGATATTAGACTAATTTTATCAGAGCATAAGATCAAATATGATACTCAAACAAAAAGTTGGTTAAAATTGATATTTGTGGTATTTTTTTAATAAAAATCGTATAACAGTAAAATTATTCTTATGCTCTGATGTTTTGTATAAGACATATTAATTTTAAATTTAATATTTAATTAGGTAAAAAAAGCCACCTCTATTTCCTGCGATTGATCAAGAAAATTACATTCCTGATGAATTGCACCTATTGTTACGTATATCAGACATTTTAATAGAATGTTTGTTTAACAATTTAATCAAAAAAGAATTTGAAAAACAAATTAAGCTAGTGATTGAAGCAGCATTTAAAGAACTTATAATTCAATTCAGATTTTTAAATCTGTAGGTAACAAATAGAATAGGACCTCATTGATGTGTTTGAATAAAAAAATTTTTTAGTATCGCAATTTATTTTTGGTGTATTAAGAGAAGATATTAAACAATTGTGGCATGAATTTTATAAATTATATAGTATTATACAACAACCATAGCTTTCTGATCAAGAAATTAATCAATATAAAGTTGATGCAGAAAACTGGGGTCAAACAGTGGTCAACCCTTTTTTGTCCATCTCAAGGTGATATAAATTCTTTACAAAAATATGGTCTCTATTGTAAATCAGATATCACACTATACTTACATGTATTTGCAAAGCATATTCCATTATTTATGCATCAATTAAAGGTGAAAGATCTCTCTTTGAGAATTTGTTCTACCTCGGGCATAGAAAAAACTATAAGCAGGTAAATAAACTTCAAATAAAATGAGCTAGATGTTAAGAAAAGGTTCAAAATTAATAGTTTTTAACAAAAATTTTTGTGTTTAGATTCTAAATTAGTCTAGAAATATTTTTTGTTAATTCGATTCTTTTCTTAGCACCAAGCCCAAATTATTTTTAGATATTTTAATAAATTTGCTATTAGGTTCAGTTGTTTTTTGGAGCCACAACTATGGGAGGAGAATACAAAAAAAGTCTGTTGTTTATGATATGATGTCATATGAAAATTGGCAGCTTTTTTATTTAATAAACAATACTTCTACAGAAATCATATTTTGAAATATTTATATTAATAATAAGAAAAATTTATTAAATTAAAATAAATGGCCTTTTTCAGATATAAAGGCTTTATCTGATATATAATTTGATTATTTGACTGTGATATTTGTATACTAGTTATATAATTTATATACCGTTATATTTAGAATATCAATTTACCAATATTTTAATTATTTAGCATTTGAAAAATATTCTAATTTGTAAAGAAAACAAAAAATCACAGATTTTGGGCATATCTGATTTCCATAGTTTTGAAGCAATTCTTTAGGAAATTTAAATAGAAGTATAGAATAAATAAGGAGTTCCAGAATTAAAGAGTACAAAGTTGCATGTGTGAGATTTTGTGCCTTGTGCAAAGTACATCTCAGATAAGCTTTTCAGGAGTACTACGCTAATTCTTTCAATATTTTCATAATTGACTGAATTGAAAAAAGAAAAAGTGTATTAATCATTAAATCACTTAACGATCTAATTATAGAAATGATTAATGCATCAACTATTAAATAACTTAATAATTAAATAATTATTATGAGATATTTATGAAGTAATTTTATTAAATATTATTTATTATAATAATTATATTGTTTGTATATTGATCTTTAAATTTTTTTTAAATATAAAACTTCTAAAAATACATCCTTTTATAGTTAAAATATGTAATTTAAACCTATATTAGTCGCATAATACATATAACAAATCAGGTAATTTTTAAGCCTGTTAATAAATGGGTAGGGCTAGAGTATTACTACTACCTGGCCCTACCCAGCCCATGCAGAGGCCTATTATATTTATTCTTCTCATATTAGCAAACTTCTAAAAATAAGAAACTATCCTTTTTTATTTGATATTCTATAATTTTATACAAAAGAAAATATCTATCAATATACTACTTTTTTTTAATTGATTATATTGACTATATCAACTGCAAATTGTATTAGGCCACGCAGGTCAAATTTTAAAAATTCTATAGAAAATTAAAAAAAAAAGCTAGCTGCCAGCAGGTCTGTCCAAAAGGTCCATGTTGTAAAACCAGAATATTAAATTCGTATAGTCTTATTGAATATAGAATCAAAACTGAATATATTTGTCTAAATATTAAATATATTTACCTCAGTGATTTATTTGTTGGAAAGGAACACAGGGCAAAATAAATCTATAACTTCTTTGAATATGATCAGAAGAATTTTTGTTTAAATCAACTTTATGGACTTGTGGTAGATTTGGTGCATTCGGTTGGGCTATAGCAGGTCTTATAAAATAAAATAAAAAAATTAAAATTAAAATAAAATATTATGTAAATTATAATCTGAAGGCATTTTGCTAATAGATCTCAATTCTTACTGTTTAGAAAATTCTCCCGAGTCTGCTACCACATTGAAAAATATGTTCATTCTCTTTTAACTCTGATTGTGACCAACTAAAGGCAACTTCATAGGAGCTCTCATTATCCATAAACAAAACGTAACCTTTAGTCTTTAATTTCGGGTCTTGTCGAACATTCCAATAATCATAATTGACCAATTGCTTCAACCTCTGTTCACCAGCTTCACCCTGAAATGAACAAGAATATTTTCGTTGCACAGAACTATACCAGAAAGAAGGCTCACTCTCAAAAAGGTAAACAAATATATTTTCTGGAATGGCATTAATTGAAACTTGTTTTGCGCCTATTGAATGTCTATTAAAACCAAGACGTTTTTTTATAAGAACTACAATATAAACGCATCCTGATAAAATGTGATTTGTTCAAGAGGAGGTTTGATAAGTAAATAACGGTGAGGTATAATTTTGTTATTCCGATGCTTAACTCTCTCATGAATCACAAGTTTTTTACGTGAAGGAAAAATATCTTTACAAAGTTGGCATTTATTAGCTATGTTTACGTGTAAATTTACTATGATTATCCAAAAATTTTTTATTGGTTAATCTGTTTTTAGATATCACGATCAAATTCGTCGAATTTCCAAAATCCGCCCATATGGTCGACGAGACAAAAACAAAGAAAAAAGTAAAAACATTAAAAATACAAGAAACGAGTGTTCAAACCTGTCTAAGAGCATTAATAAAAAATAACGGGAAGGCAATTTTACATATAAGACGTCCCTAACCCTAACTCCTAACTAACCCTTGCCCTAATTTTAATTAAAAAATAAAAATCATATAAAGGTACGGTCCCCCAAAATAGGAAATCAAAATAAGAACTTCATTAGTTTAAATTCAAGATAATACTGAACCTTTATATTTCAATTGAGCATTATTCCATAGTTGTCTTTGTCATACTTTCGGCGGGTAACGCCTCATTAGGTGAATGCTTTAATAAAAGAAAACATTGAAAAATGAGCAGATAAGATAATACAACCAGAAAAACTATTATATGGACTGATTTATTTACATTGCGAAAAAAATAATATTTCATAAACCGTCATCGTTTCGTTATCCGTCATAGATTTCGCCATTTGTCAATTCGTCATTCTTTACGAAACGGTTTGTTATTCGTCAGATATCATTAGTGTTCATGTAGTGTAACAGCATAGTTCACAGTTATGCAATGAATTTCTTCTCGATGTTTAAAAAAGGAAATACGTAATTGATGTGGAACACCTAACTCTAACGTTAACCTTAATAATTCCAAATCAGCTTAAGCTCCATTTTCACTTACAACATTTTGTATCAGATTTAACATTAAATTATAGAATCATGGTCGATGAGTTTAGTTCTAGAAGAAATAAGCGGAAAGGAAAATGTGGAAACTGCAAACGTTATAATACATCGCTAGCTTGGTGTCAAACATGTGACCCTCAGATGACAGCAAAAGGGTGGACAAGCGGAAATAAGGAAGTTGATAATTGCATTAAAGAATTTCAACTTAAAGCAACAGAATATGAGAACGTAATCGAATGGATTCCTTTTAATAGATTGGATAATATTCAAAGTAGAGGTGATAGATTTTTAGCAACCTGGTTAGATGGTGTGCGATATGTAAACAAAAAGAAAAGTACATTTAAATATAGATATACACAGTCACGTACACCACCATGCGTAATGGAGCTTAAAACATTAATTTCACATAATTTATTAGATACATTAAAAGAAGTAAGTTTATAATATTTTTAATATATGTAGTTTATTTAATTAATAACATACGTATTTACATCAATGAATTCTATTTACATTTTGTAAGTTTAAAAATTATATGCAATTAGAGAGTAAAAATGTCTATGGATTAACTCAAAACACAACAACAAGTGAATATATGTTGGTATTTGATGAATTTGTTGATAATAGAAATGAATATTATGGAAAATGTGCAAATTGCAACCGATATAACACATCACCAGCTTGGTGTCAAATATGTGATCCTCAGAAAACAATACAAGATTGGACAAGCGGAAATAATGATATCGATAATTGCATTAAAGAATTTCAACTCAAAGCAACAACATATGAGCTTGTAATCGAATGGATTCCTTTTAATTAATATTCAAAATATTGGTGATAAATTTTTAGCAACTTGGCTGGATGGAAAACGATATGCAAAATGGAAAAATAATGATGAATATATACAATCACGTACATCATCATGCGTAGTGGATCTTAAATTATTAAGTAGATCACAAAATTTATTAGATACACTAAAAGAAGTAAGATTACAATATATTATTATATATGTAGTTTATTTAATTAATAACATACGTATTTACATAAATAATTTCTATTATATTTTGTAAGTTTAAAAATCATATTCAATTCGGTGATGAACGAGTCTATGGATTAACTCAAAACACAGCCACAAATGAATATATGTTGGTATTTGATGAGTTTGTTTCTAAACGATACCCGAGTAATGGAATATGTGCAAATTGCAACCGATATAACACATCTTTAGCTTGGTGTCAAACATGTGATCCTCAGAAAACAACACAAGAATGGACAAGCGGAAATAATGATATCGATAATTGCATTAAAGAATTTCAACTCAAAGCTACAGAATATGAGAATGTAATTGAATGGATTCCTTTTAATAGATTAAGTAATATTCAAAATAGAGGTGATAAATTTTTTTTAGCAACTTGGTTAGACGGAAAACGATATATAAAAGATATATGTAGCAGTAAATGTAAACAGTCACGTACATCACCATGTGTAGTGGAACTTAAATCATTAAGTAGATCACAAAATTTATTAGATACATTAAAAGAAGTAAGATTACAATGTATTTATTATATATGTACAGTAGGTTATTTAATTAATTACATACGTATTTACATAAATAATTTCTATTTATATTTTGTAAGTTTAAAAATCATTCCGAAACGCAAATAGAGAATAAAAGTGTCTATGGATTAACTCAAAACACTGCCACAAACGAATATATGTTGGTATTTGATGAATTTGTTTCCAAAAGAAACAAGCAGAATGGAAAATGTGTAATTTGCACCCGATATAACACAGCTTTAGCTTGGTGTCAAACATGCGATCCTCAAAAAACAACGCAAGGATGGACAAGTGGAAATAAAGATATCGATGATTGCATTAAAGTGTTTCAACTTAATTCCACAAATTATGAAAATGTAATCGAATGGATTCCTTTTAATAGATTAAATAATATTGAAAACAGAGGTGATAGATTTTTAGCAACTTGGTTGGACGGAAGACGATATGTGAATGTAAATCGATGGTATAAGAAATACACGCAATCACGCACACCATCATGCGTAATGGGGATTAGAAAATTAACCAGCTCACAAAATTTATTATATACACTAAAAGAAGTAAGATTATATTATATTTCTTATATATGTAGTACATTTTTATTTAATTAATAATGTATTTACTTAGATAAATTTTATTTATATTTTTAAATTTAAAAATTATATGAAATTAGAAGGTAAAAGTATCTATGGATTAACTCAAAACATAGCCACAAATGAATATATGTTAGTATTTGATGAATTTGTTGATAAAAGAAACAAACAAAATGGAAAATGTGCAAATTGCAACCGATATAACACATCACCAGCTTGGTGTCAAACATGTGATCCTCAGCGAACAACACAAGGATGGACAAGCGGAAATAATGATATCGACGATTACATTAAAGAGTTTCAATTTAATGCTACAAACAACGACGATGTAATCGAATGGATCCCTTTTAATAGAATAGATAATATTCAAAATAGTATTCAAAATAGTGATAATAGACTTTTAGTAACTTGGTTGGATGGAAAACGATATGCAAAACGTAAAATAATAATGATAAATATATACAGTCACGTACACTATCATGCGTAGTGGAACTTAAAGCATTAATTAGATCACAAAATTTATTAGATACATTAAAAGAAGTAAATATTATATTTATTATGTATGTAATATATTTTTTTATTTAATTAATAATGTATTTACATGGATAAATTTTATTTATATTTTGTAAGTTTAAAAATCATATTCAATTCGGTGATGAACGTGTCTATGGATTAACTCAAAACATAGCCGCAAATGAATATATGTTGGTATCTGATCTTAAAAGATCTGAATTTTATGGAAAATGTGCAAATTGCAACCGATATAACACATCTTTAGCTTGGTGTCAAACATGTGATCCTCAGAAAACAACACAAGAATGGACAAGCGGAAATAATGATATCGATAATTGCATTAAAGAATTTCAACTCAAAGCTACAAAGTATGAGAATGTAATCGAATGGATTCCTTTTAATAGATTAGATAATATTCGAAATATTGGTGATAAATTTTTAGCAACTTGGTTGGGAAAACGATATGCAGATCATAAAAATGAAGATGGATATATGCAGTCACGTACATCATCATGTGTAGTGGAGCTTAAAACATTAACTGGATCACAAAATCTATTAGATACACTAAAAGAAGTAAGATTATATATTCTTATATATATAGTATAATTAATAATGTATTTACATAATTTAAATAATTCTATTTATATTTTGTAAGTTGAAAAATTATATAAAATTAAAAGGTGAAAGTGTCTATGGATTAACTCAAAACACAATCACAAATGAATATATGTTGGTATTTCATGGATTTGGTTCTAATGAATTTGTTTCTAATGAAAGAGAGAGATGTTATGGAGTATGTGCAAATTGCAACAGATATAACACATCAGAAGCTTGGTGTCAAACATGTGACCCTCAGAAAACAACGCAAGGATGGACAAGTGGGAATAAGGAAGTCGATGATTGCATTAAAGAGTTTCAACTCAACATTATGAAATACACAAATGTAGTCGAATGGATTCCTTTTAATAGACTAGAAAATTTCCAAAAGATTGGTGAAGGAGGATTTGGCTCAGTGTTTTCAGCAACGTGGTTAGATGGTAAAAGAATAATTTCAGGTGAAGAATGCCACTACACACAATCGCGTACTCCATCATTTATAGTTGTACTTAAGACATTACCTGGTTCACAAAAGAATTTTTTAAGAGAAGTAAGTTAAGATGATTTATTTACGATCTAATATAGATAAATTAATTAACATTATAAATTTTATTTAACAAGTTCAAAAGTTATATGCGATTTAGATTATTGGGTAGTAATCTTGAGGTGTATGGACTAACTCAAAACACAACTAATAATGAATATTTGATGGCATTTCAATATGCAAATAAAGGAAGCCTTCATAAGTTCTTATTATCAAATTTTAGAGAACTTAATTGGAAAAGTAAATTAAATCAACTTCTTGATATATCAAAAAATCTAGAAAAATTACACATAGCAGAATATGTTCATGGAGATTTTCATAGTGGTAACATATTACAGAATCAATATATGAGTGGAGATCTAATATCTTATATTGCAGATCTAGGATTATCTAGAAAAAAAGATGAAACGGATTTAGAAGATAGCATTTACGGCGTTTTACCTTACGTCGCACCAGAAGTGTTAATTGAACGATCGTATACAATAGCATCAGATATTTATAGTTTTGGCATTATTATGACTGAGGTGTCTACAGGAAGACCACCTCATTATGATATTGAGTATAATGAAATATTAGCCTTCAAAATATGTAATGGATTACGTCCTGAGTTTGCTAAAGGCACTCCTGAGTGTTATATCCAATTAGCAAATCACTGTATGGACGCTAATCCTTCTAATCGACCAACTGCATCTTATATCCTTGAAAAATTATTTGAATGGCATGGAATAGTAGATCGTGGTATTGCAATGAACAAAAATGAATTAACAATATTAAATTCATTCCAACTTGCAGATGCAATTATTTCAACATTACCAACAGAATTGCCAATTTGTACTAAAGACAAACTTACAAGTAAACTACTAAATTTTAGAGGTCTTTCGAAACCAATTAATTCATTTGAAAAATTGCCAAAATTATGTGGTAAATAAGTATATTATAATGTATCTGGTTTTTAAACGATGAAAGGTTTAATGACTGTTTAATTTATAGGTTCTCGTAAATGCGATTTTTCAATTAGTGATGACTTTATTTCACGTATGTATATAATAATTTTATTCTATTAATTAGAAGAATATTTATTTAATTATTCAAATACCTTTATTTTTATAGCCAATGAGGAAACGAAATGAAATGACTTATTTACTTAAATTTATTAAGTTATTAAAGTTACAATTTTGATTTGAAACTTAAGGTCAAAATAATGCATAGTTATTCTAGGCCACTGAATTAGTATTAAATTTGCAAAGGTTGAGAATAGAACTGGTGTAGTTTAAACTAGTGCTAATTTGCTTGTTATAACATCCATCTCAATACATTTGACCCTCGTTAATGTCAATCTATTTGGATCACTTTTATTTTTATGTTGATGATGAAGGATCATAGAATTTTAATATAATTTTGCTATATAAAAATTCATTTTATAGTTTGAGATTATCGGGATTGATATTAACGAGGATCCTCTGCATTTATCAATTTCAAGAGTGTTTAACATATTCAATGCACGGTAACACATTAGTTATTCCAAATAGAAATCCGTTAATGGTCCTGAAAATATCTTTTTTGAATATAATCTATATAACATAAAGATTATTTGGATCTATTGGTTTATAATTTTGTGTGAAACTTCCATTTTTTTCGTAAAGATATCACACTATAAATGATGCTAAGAAATTTGTAGCTATGGCAAATAGAGAATTATACTATGATAAAATGACAACGTAAATCTTTGCAGATTAATGAACTTTGAATGTGACTTAAATTACTTGGAATTATAGTGTCACCACTATCACCAAGTTTCATGATATTACCGTATCGCACTGCATATCCATATTGTCCATATTTTTTATTGAACATATGCATAAGTTAACAGTTCCGAAATATTTCGAAAAAATTAGAAGCTCCGGATTATCCCGAACACTTCACTGAAGAAGATATGGACGGGAAACTATTTGGACTAATCCATGTTTCCTATGAAAAAATAGGTACAGAAATAAAGTTATAAATGATATACGGAATATAGTATGTATGTATGGGATATAGCAGAGATGGTAAATGACTTGAAATGACCTCGTGACTCAAGTGAATAATGACCAGTCGTTGGTCATTTAAAAAGATGAAATGACCTGTTGGGTCATTTGAATTATATACCGTATTTTCGCGAAAAAACGCACAGGGGTGAAATTATGAATTTTGGCCTAAATTAAGCTTAATTCTGGCCATTATTCGAAATTACGCCCATGCCCGTTATTTCGCGAAAATACGGTAATAAAAGTTAATTTCGTTACATCTACACATAATTATGTTGCACTAATTAAAAATTATATACTTTTCAATCTATACGGTTTGTTTTAGGTCCCGGTTTTTTTTAATCTGCACGATTCAGGAGCATCCTTGGCGAAATTTTGGTTATAAATTTGGTTAGACCTACCATTTTAATTATTCACCTGTTATTTATACGTATACTTATAATTTTTCTAATTTAATTGATGATTCGCGATAGAAGGAGAATTTTAACCTGGGGAGATTTTTATAATAAAACATAATAAAATATGTTAATACAGGAATCATGATTCCTATAGTTTATAAAATTTTTTGAATTTTAATTGCTTGTGACTTTTTATTTACCTAACTAATTTTACTGATCTAGCTATTATTAGAATCACAAAAACTAGCTCTACAACTTTTATTAGAAGTCTACAAGATGTTAACTTAATAAAAAATTAACTTTACATAGTTAGGAATGCTGATTTTTGTATTTTATATGTAATTTATATTAAGTGTTATGTATTTTATTAATACAAATTCTCCTTTTTTTGCGAATTGTCAATTAAATCATTAAATGTTGACTATACAAGACCACACAAGTAAATTCGTGCTAATTCAGTAACATATTTATTCATTAGTGCCTAATTCTGGAATTTATGCAGTAAGGGTTTCAGGCTTAACTTATTTCGAAAATAAGTGGGAGTTTAAAAAATCAATTTTATGTTTAAAATTTGAAAAAATAAGCATAGCCAGTAATAAAATTATCTTCTTTTAATAAATACCTACTGATAAGCAATTTTGTAAAGATATACTTCAAAAAATAGGATATACGTTACTAGAGGGTTTCATAATTAACAATAAGTAATGTATTTTGACAATAAGTAGGATTTTTTAAGTAGTATTTTTACTATATTGAATTATAAATCGGAAAAGTAAAATAAGTTTCTTTGATTTTAATTATGAAACCCCCTACTTATTTATCTGAAATCGGGCATCAATCATTATAATTCTGAAACTCCCTAGTATTTATTTCTATTCACTCATATTTATTTATTTGTGCTGATCAAAATTCTAATGAATTATTAAAATTCTTAAAATGCGAATGAAGCAGGTGCTTCTAGAGAATCATTGAATAAATCCAATAAATTTTGCCAATGTATCATCCGCTGGATGAGTAGTACGTCCACCTAATTCGAATTCGAGTTCATTACTTTCAAATTCATTATGATCAAAATTATTCTTATTATTCAATGTATCGGTCCAATTTTCAACCAACACTCTTTGCTAAAAGTATCAGAGTCATCATTTACATTTTCAGTTATATCTTCTGTCATTTGGGAAGTTTCGCTTAATTGTGAATTGCCCAAAACAAATAAATCATTATTTTCATTATTACTTGTTGATTCCTCTTGTGTTGCACCTCTGTTATCAGAATTGTAAGGTTGAATAGGAATTGCAAAATGGATTCGTTTATATTTTTTTCAGCCTCTTCAGCTTCATTACATTTTCGCTTGCTTAATATATCACCATGCAACTAGCTCATAGATATTACTTTGTCATGCTTAAATAATAATTTAAATTTAAATTTACAGATTTAGCAGTACTGTATAAAATTACAATAATTTAAATAAAATTTACATACTGGCATGCAATTTTGGCACTTTGTATGTAAGAAACCTATTGTGGACCATAAACGTTCAACTAAAGCAGAATTGATACAAATGCCAAATAAGGCCACTCCAATTTAAATCTACGTTTAACATAACCCCCCCCCCC
>QKWP01000614.1:240091-250649 GCA_003550325.1 Gigaspora rosea
GAAGCCAAGATATCTTTAAAAAACGTGTCAACGACTATATAAAATCTCTATGTAAACAATAGATTGTTTACATAGAAATTTTATATAGTCGTTGACACGTTTTTTAAAGATATCTTGGCTTCCACTGGGCCGATTTGGATGATTTAACTACCATTAGAACCGCAACGACGAGCTCTACAACTTTCAATTAGTCGACAAGATCGATTAACTTAGTAAAAAAAATATTTTTCCTTGGGCGAACGTAGCATTTACATATATAGTAATTTACATAATGATCTGCGTCACGTTACACTATGATCATGCACCCGATGACTGGCGGATCATCAATTAAACAGACTAAGGTCAATGTTATACAATCGAATTCTATTTATACTATTTTACTTCTCTATCTAAATCTATTCTAACGCTTACACTATTGCTTGCTAATTATATTTCTTATGCACATTAATCCAAATGTTGTCGTTATGACTACATTCCGAGACCTACCCCGTGCCCCGATTTGAGTATGATTAATCAAAATCGATCGATGCGGTCATGTGTTCACATGCCTTTGATCATGATCTTGCTCGTGACTATGATTTCTGTGATCTCTGATAATCTAATTCTTGATGATCGTGACAGTTTCTCTCTCCTAAAAGCTCCTTCCTATTAGTTTTCAAAAGGTTGCGAAGCCTGGTTTAGGCTTGTCAGGGTATTTAATATGAAAGTCGTGCACTAATTCTTGAGCATTTACAAGGCTTTCTACAGGTTCCCAAGGCCTTTCACCAACATTATACCCTTTCCATGCAATTAGGTAGTATAATTTTTTACGAATAAATTTGGAGTCAATAATTTCACTGACTTCATATTCCTCTTAGCCATTAACGATAACTGGAGGAGGTGGTTCCGGTTTCCTCCCTGGAATAACATTTTGGTTATAAAGCTCTAGCAAGAATATGTAGAATGTATTGTAAATTCTAAAGGTAGAGAGCAGAGATAAACAGTAAGTGACCAGGTTGATTTGAACCGTAACAGAATAAGGCTCTAAACATCGGTAGTCCAGTTTTTCAGAAGATCTTGTAGTATGGATATTACGTCTCAACAGCTAGACTTTATTCCAATTTTGTAGAGGGATGATCTTGACGTTTTTATCAGCCTGTTTTTTATATCGTTTTTGAGCAATTATCAACTTATCACATACTGTTTGTACGATTTCCTTAAGTTTAGATTTTTTTATCTTCTGCCGCGGGCACCGAAGACTGACAAGGTAGTTGGATGTTGAGCCGTGGGTGAAATCCATAATTTGTGAAAAATGGGAAAAACTTAGTGGAAGAGTGAACAAAGTTATTGTATGCGATTTCAGCAAAGGTAAGAAGATCCGACCAATCATCCTGATGATAATTAATGGTACATTGTAAATATTGTTCTAACATCTGATTTGGCCGTCTGTTTGAGGATGGTATGCCGTCGAAAATTTAATCTTGGTTCCCAAAAGTTCAAACAAACGTCTCCAGAAATTCGAAGCAAACTGAGGCACTCTGTCTGAAATTATATCATCAGGATGCCATGCAGACGAATTACTTCTCTCAAAATTAATTGAGCAGTCTGTTCCGCATTGATAGATTTATTGCATGGTATGAAGTGGGCCATTTTCGACAATCTATCCACAACCACCAAAATGGAATCATAACCGGAGGAATGAGGTAAGTCCGTGATGAAATCTATAGAAATAGATTGCTATTGTCTTGTAGGGATTGGTAACGGTAACAGTAACCCTAAGCTTCTGTGTTTGGGCGTCTTAGATCTGGCACAAATATCGCAGGATTTTATATAATCCTTCGTGAATTTCCGCATTTGCGGCCACCAGAAATCCCGGGTTAACAACTCCATTGTTTTGGTTATGCCAAAATGCCTAGCCAATCTAGAATCGTATTTTTGTCATAACAGTTTAAGCTCTCAATCCTATTCGGTATATATAAAAGTCCATCCCTGAATAACAGTTCATTATGATAAGAGAACTTGTGATAATCAGAACGTAACCCTTTTAATTGTTGATTTGAATTAGCGAGGTGAGCAAGCATGTTCATAGCAAGGGGGTCTGTTTTCAACTAAGACCGAATGGTATTACTTAAAGTATCATCAATAGGTGCAATATAGATGGCATCAAGGTGAGCTTTCTTGAATAGTATATTTTGAAGTTGGGTGTAAGCTTCTTTTCTTCATGAGAACAGTAATCTGGTCTGCGTGACAACACATCCGATTTCTCTTGCTCATTCCCCGGACGAAATAGTATGAAGAAGTTATAGTCAGAAAGTCGAAGTGCCCAATGAGCCTGATAGCGATTTAGCACCTTAACATTGGCAAAATATTGAAGATTTTTATGGTCGCAATAGACCGTAGTCTGATGCTGAGCCCTCTCCAAATATTGTCGCCAATGAGCGAAAGCTGAAACAATTGCTAATAATTCTTTATCATATATATCATAGTTGTTTTGAGCTGGATAAAATTTTCTTGAATAGCACACAATGGGATGTAACTCGTCATTATCTTGATATTGAGACAATACAGCTCCCAGCGTGTAGTCCGATGCGTTAGTCTCCAGGTAATATTTTTTATAAGGAACCGCATGAACAAGCAGTGGTGAGGTCATAAATGCTGTTTTAAGTGTATCAAATGCTGCTTGTGTAGCAGGGGTCCAATCAAATTGTTTACTAGTCTTACAAGTTAGATTGGTCAAAAAAAGGACTAACTGTGAAAAATTCTTTACAAAATTTCGGTAATAATTTGCAAGTCCCAAAAACTGCTGCACATTCCTGACAGATTTTGGGATAGGCCACGTCAAAATGGCATTTACCTTCTTTTTATCCATCTGCACTCCCCTAGGTGTAATATGATAGCCTAAGAAGTTAACACTATCCATGTCAAATTTGCACTTTTCTAATTTAGCATATAAGCCAGACTTCTACAACTGTCCCAAAATGAGCTTCACGTGATGGTCATGTTGCTCCTGCATAGAAGAAAAAATCAAAATGTCATCCAGGTAAATGATGACAAACTGATCCAAGAAGTCGTGGAAGAGATCATTCATCATGTGTTGGAAAATGGCAGGGGCATTGATAAGTTCAAACGGCATGACCATATATTCAAAATGGCCGTAGCGGGTAGGGTTCCGAAGTTTGATCCAGGTTTGATTTGAGTTTGATCAAACCCCAAATCAAACCAAACTCAACCTATAAATTTTATAAAGTTTGAAATCAAACCCAAATTCAAATAAAAAATAATCAAATTCAAACCAAACCCAAATACTATACTAAGTTTGATTTGAGTTTAATTTGAAGTTTGCAAACTAGTTTGAGTTTGAATGACATATATATATTTTTATATTTTAGATGATAATCAGCCTGTCAACTAGAGAGTAATTATAGGTGAAATGTGGTGTGCTTCCATTTAAAACATTTTTTCTTACTAAGTTAATGATATATATCCAATAATTGAAAGTTGTAGAGCTCGTCGAAACGCATCTAACAGTGGTTAGATCATCTAAATTGGCATGGTGGATGGCGAGATATTGTCAAAAAATGATTGGCCGACTATATAAAACTTTTTGATCAGATTAAATATGAAAATTGCTATAGGCGAAATGTGATATTCTTCTATCTAAAACTTTTTTTCTTACTAAGTTAACGATACATGTCCACTAATTGAAAGTTGTAGAGCTTGTCGAGACGCATCTAACGGTGGTTATATCATCCAAATTGGCCCAGTGGATGGCGAGATATCGCCAAAAAACGATTGGCTGACTATATAAAAGATGCAGATTACATATGAAAATCACTATAGGCGAAATGTGGCGTTCTTCCATCTAAAACTTTTTTTCTTACTAAGTTAACAATACTTGTCCACTAATTGAAAGTCGTAGAGCTCGTCGAGATGCACCTAACGGCAGTGTTGTACATTTTCACTGTCCCAGCCTTTTTTTGCCATGTCCCAACGTCCCAATGTCCCAGCGTCCCAAGTGTCCCAACTATGTCCCAAGCCTTAATAATTAATAAATTAATTTAAAAAAATATATAATTATATATTTTTCTAGGTGCTGAACACATTTTTAAAAAAATTTAATTGGATTATCTTAATAAAATTTTAAGTAATTTCAATTTATAAAATTGTTCCAGAATGTCCCAAAATGTCCCAACGTATGTCCCAACTGTCCCATGTACAACACTGCCTAACGGTGGTTAGATCATCCAAATCAGCCTAGTCGATAGCGAGATATCGTTGAAAAATGATTGGCCGACTATTAAAATCTCTATGTAAACAAATTTGTTTATATAGAGATTTTATATAGTCAGCCAATTGTTTTTCGACGATATCTCGCCATCCACTAGGCCGATTTGGATGATCTAACCACCGTTAGAGAGGTCTGACTGTAGCTAAATTTGACTATTAACCAAAATATTATGTCATACTGTAGGTATCTAATATTGTATTTATTGCTAAATTTCATATTTACCATATTGTTCTACATATATCATAAGTAAAACTTAATTGTTTAAAAGCTATTTTTGTATTNCTAAAAAGTTTGCTTCAAATCAAACTCAAATATTTTTTATAATCATAGTTTGGGTTTGGGTTTGATTTCAAATCAAATCAAACCCAAATTTGACCTAAAGTTTGATTTGATCCGGGTTTGTAAGAACCCTAGTAGCGGGTACAAAAAGCAGTTTTCTACTCATATCCTAGACGGATTTGAACAAGATTATAGGCACCCCTAAGGTCAATCTTAGTAAATATTTTTTCCATGGTTAAACGGTCCAGCAACTCAGAGATGAGAGTTAAGGGGTAACGATTTTTTATGGTTACTTTATTCAATCCTCTGAAATCGACACAAAGTCGTAACGTGCCATCCTTTTTCTTAACAAACAGAACAGGTGCTCCTGCTGGTGATGTTGAGTGCCGAATAAACCTTTTTCCAAATGTTCTTCAATATATTGTTTAATTGGTGATTCGCCAGTCAGCTGAAGAATGATCATAGTGTAACGTAATGCAAATTACTATGTAAATCACATATATTGTAAATATGGCGTTCGTCCAAGAAAAACATTTTTATACTAAGCTAATCGTCCTTGTCGACTAATTGAAAATTGTAGAGCTTGTATTTGCGGTCCTAACGGTAGTTAAATCATCCAAATCGGCCCAGTGGATGCTGAGATATCCTTAAATAACGCGTCAACGACTATAGAAAATCTATATAAACAATGTATTGTTTATATAGAGATTTTCTATTGTCGTTGACGCGTTTTTTAAGGATATTTCGGCATCCACTAGGCTGATTTGGATGATTTAACTACCATTAGGACCGCAAAGACGAGCTCTACAATTTTCAATTAGTCAACAAGGACGATTAGCTTAGTATAAAAAGTTTTCATTAGACGAACGTTAGAAATTTTTCATATTTACTATATATGTGATTTATATAGTGATTTGCATCACGTTACACTATGATCATTCATCAGCTGACTGGCGAATCACCAATTAAGTGTTTTTAGCTCTTGTTCAGACAAACTATAGATGGGCCCCTATGGCGGTTGAGCATCAGGAAGTAAATCGATGCCGCAGTCGTAGAGTCAGTTTTCAGTTAATTTATTCGCTTTCTTTTTACTAAATATGTCTTTAAAATCACTATATTTTTCTGGGAAAGCTATCGGTGTAGCAGGGGTGGACGGTGTAAGTGCTAAAAAAACATGTATCAGGTATATACGATTCTGATTACTATTGTCAGTAGGTGTGGCATTTATGGTCTGTCACTCACTCATGTGCTTGGCGCAGAGGGCCGAAAAAGTAAGGGAGCATTTTTTCCAGTCAATTTCAGAATTGCGTCTTATCAGCCATGACAGTCACAGAATAACCTGATAGTGGGAGGAAGACATGAGGTTCAATGAGATCGCCTCCTGATGATCTAGCACCCAAAGCTGCAGGGTTTCGTTTCGTGAGTTATGGCCCCTGAAGCTACTTCTCTACCATCAATTACCTCTACAGAGAGAGGTTTAGGTTTTTCAATCGTGGGTATTTTATAATTATGGGCCAGGGAGGTGTCTATAAAACAAGAAGATGCTCCCGAATCCAACAATGCCGTGGTTGTCAAGTGCATCCCATTTGAAAATTGAAGTTTTATTTAAAAAGTCAAAGCTTCTGTAGCTCCAACTGTCAATAGAGTTACAAAGATATTTCTATTGGTTTTATCCAGCCGTAACTATCTTATTGCAACTGAGGCACCCCTTTTTCCGAGTCTTCCCTGTATACTGCTACTACGTCGATCTTATGTTTTGTTTTGCTGCTCTTCTTGGGGCAAAATCTAACCATGTGTCCTAAGTCGCCACAGAATAAACATAGATTGTTAGTACGGAGCTGCCATTTTTCTTCTTCTGATAATGGTTTAGGTTTAGCAAAATCAATTTGCATCAGCTCTGGGCCTTGAGTTTGATTCGACGTAGAAGATTGGGGTTGGCTCCAACTTGTACTAAAATTGAAACAACGTTCCTGTCATCGTCAAAAAGCCGGTTGTCACATTTCACAGTCTTAAAAACAGCATCACTAAGGAAAGTAGGATCAGACATTGTTAAAAGCAAGTCCTTCACATCCCCTCGAAGCCCTATATGAAATTGATTGATCAATGCTTCCTCGCCCCAGTCTAAATCTACAGAAATTTGCCAGAACTTGGAAGCATAGCTTGCCGCTGATTTGGTTCCTTGGGTAAGTTTTCTAATTTATTTGTAGCTGTCCTCATTTTATCTGAGTCACCAAAGTGACTTCAAGTTCTGTAACAAATTCATCAAAATCCCTAAAGATGGTCGCATCCTTTTCTAATTGCGGTGCAAACCATGCTAGGGTGAAACCTGTCAATAGACTCCCTACTAACCTGACTTGGGTGATATCATTAGGGTAACACTGCGGTTGCAAACGTATAATAAGGTGAACTTGATTCAAAAATCCATGGAACTTTGTACGGGACCCATCAAACTTGTCAGGTAAGCTCACTTTAGGCATCACCTGTTTTTTTTCGTCAAGAGGAAGGATTTGAAGGGCTTGTTCTTCAGGAGTTCGAGCAGCCAACTGTTCAATTGAGGCTTTCAGTAACTTGTTTTCTTGATGAAGTGCTTGGTTGTCACTTTGGATTGGTTGTAACACTGCTAAAATTTCATTGAGGTCTCTCATTCTATGAAGTGATCCACAATAATCATTACAATACGAAAAAGGGCAGAGTATTATTAGTCTGTTTAAAACTGTAATGGGCAAATTAGTGAACTTTGAAATTTAGAGAGTGCAAGAATAGATTTATTTATTAAACAGACTAAGGTCAATGTTATACAATTGAATTCTATTTATACTATTTTACTTCTCTATCTAAATCTATTCTAACGCTTACGCTATTGCTTGCTAATTATATTTCTTATGCACATTAATTTATAACTGCTAATGTCGTCATTATGACTATATTCCGAGACCTACCCCATGCCCTGATTTGAGTATGACCAATTGATATCAATCGATGCGGTCACGTGTTCACATGTCTTTGATCATGATCTTGCTCGTGGCCGTTATTTCTGCGATCTCTGATAATCTAATTCTTTGATGAAGAAAAAATGCTTAAATTTGATTTTTTGATCAAAAATTCAAAATTATGCATCTATTCTCTAAATTTCAAGTAAAATAAAAATAATTATGCTATTTTGATATATTTTTAGATGCTAAACAAGTTTACTTAGTACATAAAGTTAGAATTTATTAATAAAAATTTGCGAATTATAAGATTTTATAGAATTTTATTTATAAAATTCTATAAAATCTTATGATTCACAAATTTTTACTAATTAATTCTAACTTTATGCACTAAGTAAACTTGTTAAGCATTTAAAAATATATTGAATTAGCAGAATCTTTTTTATTTTACTTGAAATATAAAGAAAAAATGCTTAAATTTGCTTTTTTGATCAAAAATTAAAAATTATAGTTGCCTCTCTCTAATCTGAACCTCTCTAAACTTAACACTATTAAACTCTCTTTAAACTGAACTAAATTGCATAGAATATTTGTAAATTTTATTATAAAGTTCAGATAAGCCATGTATAACCTTTTAAAAACTAAACTTTTTCAAATTTTTACATAGTAAAAAAAAGCAGTCCCAGCAGTTTGGATTAGAAAGAGTTAACTGTATATATCTAATATCTAAAATTCAAGTAAAATAAAATAATTATGCCAATTTGATACATATAGGCCAATTTAAGTAATTTATAAGTAGGGCTTATTTTGTTAAAAAGTTTAATCCCAAATAACTTCTGATCTACTAGTCTGTTTTAAATGATTTTATTACCAAAATGTTCGTTTTATTGAGACGATTCCAACGAGCCCAAAATTATTAAAATCCAATCACAGGATCACAAGATAATGCACTGTCAAATAGTGATGCACCTAGGAGGTGGGGTTGATTGGTTAGTCCTATGTCTAACCAATCAACCCCACCCTTAGGTGCATCACTATTTGACATCGCATTATCTTGCAATCCTGTGATTGGATTTTAATAATTTTGGGCTCGTTGAAATCGTCTCAAAGAGGCGAACATTTTGATAGTAAAATCATTTAAAACAGATCAGTAGATCAGAAGTTATTTAGCCTTAAAGTTTTAAAAAATAAACTCTTCTTATAAATTACTTAAATCAGCCCATATGATATTTTTGGATGCTGAACAAGTTTACTTCATCAGCAAAAATATATATGTGTAAACTTGTGCAAGTTTTTACAGTATGTAAGAAAATCGTAAACTTACGTAATATTTAGTGTAAAATTGCGTAAGTCTTACGATGTATAAGAAAATAGTAAATTTGTGTAAAAATTTTCTTAAGTTTGATTTTTTTATAGTGTGTAAAAAAATTGTAAATTTATATAAAATTTTTACGTAAATTTACAATTTTTTTATGGTATGTAAAAAAATTGTAAACTTACATAAAATTTTTACATAAATTTACGATTTTCTTACAGTGCATATAAAAAAATAAAAAAACTATTTTACACTAATTTTCAAATTATTTCGAAATAAATTAATGTTTAACTAATATTTTCGAAATATTTCAATAATTAAGTATTTTTGACCGTAAAAAAAAAAAAAACAAAGTTCAAAATTTCTTAAGCCCATTTGATCTGTAAGCTACCAAAAATCATAAAAATATATTCCACAAAAAGTGTGAAAAAACTTAAAAAAAAACTGTTTTGTGCAATTTTTACCTCTTTCTTTCTTTTACCCCCTCTCTTTTTTTTCTCTCTCTTTTTTTCTCTTTCTTTTTTTTTTAATATTTCGAATACTTTTGAAATATTTTAGAACAATCTGTAACCTGGATCACATCAAGAACACATTTGACTAATATTTTCGAAATGTTTCGATGATTTTTGATGTTGTACTACAAGATCAGATTAGATCTTTGTTTATTTTTTTTGTTTATAATTTAGATCTTCTATCAATTTTACATTGTTTTTCGTTTTCCTTTTGTTTTTTTTTGGGTTCGTTTCATTTTTTTTAGTTTCGTTTTGTTTTTTTTTATTTATAATTTTTTTATTTTTTAATTTTTTTTATTTTATTTTTACACTTTACCTCTAGCACTTTGCAAGAAATCCAACAACTTTTCAGCACTTTGCACAAGCCAACTTAGCCTTTCGACACTTAGCAAGAACACACAACTACTTTTTTTAGCAATTTCGAAAGTTCAAGAACGCAAGTTTTTGCAAAGTTTCATTTTATTTATTTTTTTGTTTCATGTTTTTTGTTTTTGTTTTTTTGTTTTATTTTTATTAATTTATTTTATTCTGGCACTTTGCGAAAACTTTTGACGATTTCTGAGACACTTTACAAGAACACCAATTCTAACGCTTCTGGCACTTTGCGAATATAAGTAAATATAATCAACTATGAGCAAATATGAGCGAATATAAGCAAATATAATTGTTTATTTTTTTTTGTTTTTGTTTTTTTTGTTATTTTTTTCAGGTTTGTTTTTTGTTTTTTGTTTGTTTTTTTTTAACTTATTTTTTTAATTTTATTTTATTTTATTTATCTTTTACTTCTTTCGGAACTTTGCAAGAAAACGATTTAACTTTTCTGGCACTTTACAAAAATACCAATTCTAATGTCTCTGGCATTTTGCAAAAAGTCACGAATATGAGCAAATATAATTGAATATAAGCGAACTTGAGCAAATATAAGCAAATATATAGTTTATTTTTTTGTTTTTGTTTTTTTTTGTTATTTTTTTCAGGTTTGTTTTTTGTTTTTTGTTTGTTTTTTTTTACTTATTTTTTAATTTTATTTTATTTTATTTATTACTTACTTCTTTTAGAACTTTGCAAAAAAATGATCTAACTTTTCTGGCACTTTACAAAAACACCAATTCTAACTTTTCTAGCACTTTGTAAGAAGTAGCAAATATAAGTGAATAAAAGCAAATATAAATGAATATAAGTGAATATAATATAAGGAATATAATAGTTTATTTTTTGTTTTCATTTTTTTATTTTTTTTTTGGTTTCATTTTTT
>QKWP01000615.1:5338-19353 GCA_003550325.1 Gigaspora rosea
ATAATAAAAATCAATTTTTACCATTAGTCACGACAAAAATTATTGAGTTTACTCTTACTATATTCGCACCAAGAAAAAAAAAACTAGTACAAGAAATGTTTTTTTGAATGACAAACCAAAAAAAAGAGCCCTACCAAGAAAGTAACTGCCGCAAATAATAAATTTTAATAAAAAAAAAATTTTGATTTGATGTCCAAATTTTTACGTGTACCTGCCCTAAACTCTAAGGGATTTTGAATTATGGTAATCCGAAATCATATCGATGAATATTGATGTGTCTCCTTTAGCATTGCATTATATCCATCATCGATAGGATCGTTACATACATCTTCGCGCATTTTTCGATCAGTTGATTTTATAGTCAACTAGCAAGAATCTTCCTTTATTTTTCGAAATATTTTAAAAAAACACCGATTGTAAGCCTCTTCTTTTGATGTTGGGTAATTACTCAAAATCCAGTTTTTATAATGTTCAAGACTCCAGTTATTGAAAGGAAAAGTATAGAAATATCCGGAGTATAGCCACTTCGAATTTTTTATGTCATTAAGAACAGGAATAAGTCTTTCACTTGAAAAGTTCCCTATAAAGAAAGAAATTAAATAAGTTATATAATAAACTAGCTAATAGATCAAATCCATATACTGTACATACCAATATTAATTTCGGTGGTTAAAGTTAAAAGTGTTACAGTAAGTCCCACCTTTAATTTACAGGCAAATAAATCTTCTCTTTCCAATGGAAGAAGGTTCGGACCCGAAATTTTTTGAGACGCCTTGAAGAAGATTTTTCGTGCTTGAGAAGTCGAGAAGTCTATCAATTTTTCTTATATCCTGTTGGACTAAAGTAAGCGTACGGGGACTTCATAGGACGGCTTTCGTCTGATTGGCTGATGCAAATCAATTGCCCGGGTAACTAATTTATACAGTTTAAAGTACTTTTTCAAATTGTAACGTTTCACAATTAGGATAGCTGCGCGCACTAAAACCAGGAACGTGACATGATTACAATCATTATCTTCCCCAGTATCGCCACCAAAATTTTCTCGATCACGTGATGGCAAACAAAATTTTTTATTAGGTTAGGGTTAGGGTGAGTGCTCAGTTAGGGTTTGGGTTTATAGTAAAATCGCTCAAAGAAACCTTTTTTTTAGTTAAAAAAAGTGGTTTCTTATGCAAACTTTTGAGAAATAAGCTTGTTTTGACAAAAGAGACGTTTTGAGACGTTTGTTTTGAATTTTCCTGATCGTGTTACGTTACACCAAATCATAATCTTTTATTGGCCAATAATCACGTGATCGAGAAAATTTTGTTGGCGATACTGGGGTAGTTACAAACATTTTTAAGAGCTGTCGAGATTTTTATCCAATAAAACACCTTAGGGGTAGTATCATTTATAAAAATACCAATTATTATAAAACGCACTTATGGTGTTTTACCAATAGCTGTTAATATAATTACAATTTTTTTTTTACTAATTATAGGGGATCGCTAAAGCCTTGTACCCACATGACTTTTGAAATTTTAATTATAATTAGAGTTAGGGTTAGTTTACTGTTAGGAGAGGGTATATATTTAGGTAAAATTACCTTCTCTACATTTTTTATTAATGCACCAAAACGGTTTAGACACTGTCATTTTTATGTTTTTGCGTATTTTTGATTTTTGACTTTGTGCAAACAAAATTTTATGATTCTGATTGGCTAACTTACATATAAAAAGTCACGTGAGTACAAGGCTTTAGCGGACCCCTAATTATATATAAATACTGTATATAAAAATACCTTTATATTAGTCATACTTTTTTATAATTATAGCTTTGTGTATCTCAACAGGACCCCAAACAATACATATAGAGGTTATATTAGATTAATATAAACTTTTTAAAATTTTTATCCGCTTTTTATCAGAGCTAATTAACTATATTTTACATATAAGCTTTAATATTTAATAAATTTTAACTAATTATCAAATATAACAACACTTTTTTTAAAAATTTTTCTTAAAAAAAATTTTTTTCAAAAAAAAATTTTTTCCAAAAAAAATTTTAGGATTTTTTTTCAAAAAAAATTTTTCTTAAAAAAAATTTTTTTTAAAAAAAGATTTTTTTAAAAAACTTTTTCTTTATCCAAATTTTAAATATTGCTTATTTAAAATTTAATTTTATTCACTTTTAATAATATAACATTAAAAGCTTTTATCCACTTTTAAATATAACCTTTTGACCAATATTCACTTTTCAAATACATCAGCAAAATAAATATACGAAATCTTTTTAAAAGAAATTGCATGCTGAAATCTTTTGAAAGAATTGCGATCGACGTGAAATCTTTCGAAAGATTTCGGTATGCATTTTTTCGAAAGATTTCAAAAGAAATTTCGAAATATTTCAAAATATATTGCGAAATATTGCGAAATAGGGCAAATAAAAACAATGCAACCCCATACATAATTATCCCTTTCAGGGTCGCAGAAGGTAATATTTTGTATATTATCACAATATTTCGCAATATTTTGCAAAGTTTCAAAATTTTTCTAAAAAAAATAAATAAACGATATACATATTTACATAATCACGCTTTTGCAAATTTTTGAATGTTTTCATAGGTTTTTGCATTGTTTCGCAATTTAATATAAAATTTTATATTTTTTATTTATTATTAGGGCCGTGACAGATATTACGTAATATCATAGAGGGGGAGGGTGTAAGCCAAAGTCTTACATTACACATATATAATATATATAACGAGTTTACTAAAACGCACCACTGGTGCCAACACTACAATGATTTTCACCAATTACATTTTTTAAATGCAGTGTAACGTAAAGATCTTGTATAACATAAATTTTTTGTCATTTTGCTATTTTTTTCAAAAATACCTTCTAACTCAAAATTTTATCTATGAAACTACCATTTTTTTTAAAAAAAAAAAATTCCTTGTGAAATTTTACTATATACTATGCCTCACCCTAACCCCTAACTATTAACTCTCACTTAACATTTATTAAATTCAATTTTTGTTTATTTTTTTTTGTTTATTTTTTATATTGATCTTCATGTTACACCATATACTGGTGTTGAACACCAGTGGTGCGTTTTAATAAACTTGTATATATAATTATATATAATATAATATATTACTAATTTTTAGCACTAATTAAACTTATTTAAAATATAATTATAAACTGAAATGATGTATTTTTGAGTGCTAAGAAAGTTTATTTAGTAGCCAAAGGTATATTTCATTAGTAAAATTTTGCATGATGCCAAATTTTTATATTTTTATTAATTGATAATCTACTTGAGTGGCGAAATATGGGGTTCTTCTATTTAAAATTATTTTTCTTACTAAGTTAATAATACATATCCACTAATTGAAAGTTGTAGAGCTCGTCGAGACACATCTAACAGTGGTTAGATCATCCAAATTGGCCCAGTGGATGGTGAGATATCATCGAAAAACGATTGGCCGACTATATAAAATCCCATGACGCAGATTACATATAAAAATCACTATAGGTAAAATGTGGTGTTCTTCTATTTAAACTATTTTTCTTACTAAGTTAACAATACATGTCCACTAATTGAAAGTTGTAGCACTCATCAAGACGTATCTAACAGTGGTTAGATCATCCAAATCAGCCTAGTGGATAGCGAGATATCGTCGAAAAACGATTAGCCTACTATATAAAATTTCTATGTTTGTTTATATAGAGATTTTATATAGTCAGCCAATCGTTTTTCGACGAGATCTCGCCATCCACTGGGCCAATTTGGATGTTCTAACCACAGTTAGATACATCTCAATGAGCTTTACAACTTTCAATTAGTGGACATGTATCATTAACTGAGTAAGAAAAAAGTTTTAGATAAAAGTACGCCACATTTTTCATATGTAATCTGTCATGAGATTTTATATAGTCAGCCAATCATTTTTTGATGATATCTCGCCATCCACTGAGCCAATTTGGATGATCTAACCACCTTTAGATGCATCTCGACGAGCTCTACGACTTTTAATTAGTAGACATTTATCGGTAATTTAGTAAGAAAAAAAATTTTATATGGAACAACGCCACATTTTGCCACTCTCCAAAAATTTTTTAAAATTGACCAATCAGAATTGTCTTATGTGGGGGGACTCTCATAGTAAATGGATATTATGTAATATTTGTCACGGCCCTTATACATTATATATTTTAAATTTATTTATTTTTTTTATTTTTTTTTTTTTTAAAAGCGAGATCTGTTCTTTTTTCCATTTATTAAAATTGTTATAGAGTACATTTATTACATGATGCTACAACTATTTTATTCTAAGGAAAAGTAGACTAGAGCTAGTTCACTCCCGATCTAAGCTTTGCCAAGATAGACCGCAGATCTACATAGTCAATGTTATAGTTTGTAATGTTTTCATTGATAAAGGTGTCCCTCCACTTATTAAACCACATTAGCTTCTTTTCTTTATGATCTTTTCTGTATTTTCTCTGTTCCGGTATTTCTTCAGGATCGCCTTCTATCGCCGGTAGGCTGTTTATTAGCACCCTGCTTTTTTTCCACATGTTTTCATAGATTTTCTTTACTAATCTGTTTGTAAATTCTACTGTTTTCTTTTTGTCTTTTCTTCCTTTCTTCGTTAAAATGTCATTCTTAGTTATTATACTAATCGGTATTGCTTCTTCTCCTCGCTTCAGATTTTCTTTTATTCTTTGGGTAATCTCTTCTAGTTCTTCTCTTTGCACCTTTCTTTCTTCCTCCGTTTGTTCTAAAGCTTCGAATATTGCATCTTCAATCTTGTATCGGTTCTCTTCACATAACAACCAGTGCGTTTGGTCTTCCTGTTCTTCTCCACATCTTCTACATAGTGTGTCCGTATATTTCTTTGCGTCCCTGTGATGTAAGTATAGTAATATCGGTAATTCTTTTAGTAGCATTTTTACCTTAAACGTTTTTAGCCTAGAATCCTCTTTTGACGTCCTTCTTTCTAGCGGTCTACCGTAGTAGTTTATGTTGCTATACGTAAGTTCCCAATCTATCTCTGTCTTGTCCATCGTCATCTCTTGATTTCTTTTTAATGTTTTCCACTTTGCTACGTTCTCTCTATTTATTATTCTTTTCATGAATTTACATATGTTATGTGAAATCATTTGATTGTCATATGTTGCGTAGTAACTCCTGTTGTCGAATTTGTATACTTCAATCTCCACTTTTGTCTTTGGTTCTTCTATTTCCTTTTTCAAATTTTTGTTCAACCTTGCTTCTATCTTAACCCGTTTGTTTTCTAACATTATTTTTACGGCATGTGCCAAATGTCCTAGGTTTTCTTTAATTAGTGTCATTTTCGTAGTCGTTTGGTCTCTTATTTTCCCCGCTATTTTCATCACCATTTCTGAATTTGTATTGACTTTAATTGTTGCCTTCTTTTTACATATCGCTATTAATATTGCTAATGATGTCAGAGCTAACTTTTCTTCTGATGGCCATACAATATTTTCAATTTTAAACTTTATCTTCTGTTCTGTATCTAGTATAATCACTGATAGGTACGACTTCTCTCCCTTTTTCTTTCCTGTCTTTTCGATTATCACCTCTACCTCGACTTCTTTCTTATTTCTATTTCTTCATGTTTCATTATCAATACTTCATCCATGTTTCTGAAATTTTTTATAAATCTCCACGACCTTATTGTGCTTTTACTCATGAATATTTCTTTTGCGAATCCCTCTTCTTGTTTCTTTCTCCTTCTAAATGCCATAGTTATGTCTTCTATATTACCATATATTCTTCTTTTGCGGTTTACTGTTAGTGACGTCACATCTTTAATCAACTTCGTCATTGTTCCTGCCGTGGTCCGAGTTGCTATGTGTTCTATACACCTGACACATTTTTCTGTTATATTATTCCCTTCTATATTCCAATGACTTAAATTTACTCTCCTATTCTTTACGTTTATAATCCTTCCTATCATTCCTTTTCTTGTTATTACCCATTTTCCATTTTGTAACTTCACTTCCTTCATTTCTTTTAGCGTGAAAGGGTTTAGCTCGAATCCTTCTATACTCGGGGTTTCTTGGTTTTGTATCGCCTCTCTCATCTCCTCGAACCATCTTGGTTTCTTGCCTTTGATTATCTTTCCTATATTATGGGGTATTTCTCCCCACTCTAAAAGTTTTGTGCCATCGCTATTTATTAGTTGTTCCTTGTAGTAAATTCGATGTTTATTCAACTTGGCTTTGATTGTATTTTTCTTTTTATTGTTCAATAATAATTCATTAACTGAGGTCCCCTTCTCTTCGAAATGCCTAGGCCATTTTCCTACTCCTTTGAACAATTGTATGTTTGTATTGTGCATATTATCTAATATTAATGCGATCCTTGTATTTGCAAATTCCATTGGGTAAACTGCGCACTCTTCCAATATTGACACGTTTGTTGCTGCTCCGTTTTGTAAGTTTTGTATGTTCACGTATAGTGGTGAGTCCTCGAAATCCTCTTGGTTCAATTCTTTCCATAGTTGACTTATTTGTTGCATTGCCTGTATATCTTTTACTTTTTTGACTCCGTATATATTGTGATTTGTTAATAGTGAGTCTGGAACAGATCTTGCTAGTCTTGCTTTCTGCTTTATGCCGTTAATATATCTTTTTGTAATATCTTCACACATCTTTGCACTTAGTACCACGTTCTGAACTCTATAAGCTAATCTTGTTAGTATAACGCAATTCGTGATATATATGTACTGTTTTTCTGTGATTCGAGCTCTGTTTAGTCTATTTATTGCGGCCTCTACTTCTTCTTTTATCTTCTCTTTGACTTCTTTCTGTTTTGGATTTGTCCCAAACCAACATCCAAGGTATCTAAAAGGCATATTATTTGATTTTCTCTCCATTACTTCTCCATCTGTACCCTTTTCTTTGGAATTTGTTACAAACACTGATTTTGTTGGATTTACTTTGATTCTTGTTAGTTGGTAGAAGTTGTTCGCCATGTCTATTATTCTTTGCAGGTCTTCTCTCTTCTCTGCTATCCATAGAGAATCGTCCATATATGCTAGCACTGACATCCTGCATTCTACTAACTTTCCATTCGGCGTGCACGTTTGCATCTTGTATCCATTATGTTCTTTATCTATTCTTGATATGAGAGGATCATAGTATATTCTCCATAGGGTCGGCGACAATGGGCTCCCTTGGTCGAGACCGTCTTCTACAAAGTACTGGTTCGTTTTTCCTATATTCATTATTACTTGGTTTTGTCTTTTCCTCATCAGGCCTTTTAATATTTCGACGAATTTTTCCAGATATCTGATTCTTCTCAATGCTTTCCATAATAGTTCTAAATGTACTGTATCATATGCTTTGGATGTGTCCTGTGATAGTAACCAAAAATCCTTCTTGTTCAACCAAGCATCCTCCTGTATGTTCGCTAGCCAGCTAATCGGTGCTGCTGTCGATGTATGTGGTAGGGCTGAATTATTTTTTGGATTAAGTATTTTAGTTTCTACTAGGATCTTATTGAGTCTTATTGTCAGCAATTTGATCATGATTTTTCGGGCGTGCTCTATTAAGGTTATCAGTCTAGTTTGTCTCAGGTTTCCGTCGAACGTTTCTTTCTTGCCTATTGGGTAGACCAGCCCATAACTCCATGCCCTCGGTGTTATTCCTGTGTCTATTGCAAAGTTTATTATTTCTAACAGAACTTCTAGTGTGTTTTGTGGTAACTGCTTAATCATCTTGTTTGAAATGTCATCGGGCCCCGTTGCTTTATTTGAGCTTGCCTCCGTGATAATAGTCATCAACTCTTGCATCTCCACTTTTTTAATCAGTGACGCATACTGTTCTTCTTCGACTTCTTTCTTAGGTTCATACTCTGCCTTCCATTCCTCCCAGAAATCCCAATTACTTTTGTTTTCTCTTATCCAATTTCTAAAATGCGCTCTAACCTCTTCTTTGATTTCTTCTGCTTCTACTAACAATTCTTCTCCCTTTTTTATATTTTCTATCTCTACTCTTGCTCGTCTCCTCTTCAACACACTATCTATTATTTTCTTTGTGTTGGCTTGAAGATTGCTCCCTCTTCTTTCGATTGCTTCTGCTATTTCCTCTCTAATCTCACTATTGTTTTCTTCCTGTCTACATTTGTGGATCAACCTTCTGATTTCCTTGATTTTTAGTATGCTTTTTTGAATGTTTGTGTGTTCTAAATCTTCTTCTATCAGTTCCATTTTTCCACATTGTATCATTTCGCTTATCTTCTCGAGTTTTTTGTTTATTTCTTCTACAGCCGTGCTCGGATTTAGAGGTTGCTTCAACTCTTTTAAATATTTCATTACCTTATTTATTTTAACCAGTACTTTATGCAAAATCGAGGCCTTTTTAGTCCGTGCTTCGAAGCCTCTCATAACTACCAATTTATTTTTGATATTGTTATTTGCCACTTGTTTTATTGCCAGATTAAGCTTATGCCAAGCCTTATTAAGTGTGGTTTCGTTGATGACACACTGAATCTGCAATCTTTCAACTTTATCTCCCACTTCTTTATTAAAGTTTTCCCAAGCACTTTCATCCATCTCTCTGTACAGGTATACTTTCTTCTTCTGCTTTTTCCTTCTTATTCTTTTGATCTCGCCTAATTGCAGTTCGGTACATATCATCCTGTGATCACTGTTTGCTGCCATTAAGAGTTCTATACTAGGGTATTTTGCTTTCATGAACAAGTTCGTTGATATCCATATATTATCGATCTGTGATTCTGACTCTCCTCTCTTCCAAGTATAGTCCTTAATGTCATATTTGTTCAGTAGGCTCATCATTGAGTTTTCTTGCATCGTTTTGAATATAGGTGTTCTTTTTTCGTTCTCCTTTCTATGTATATTACTGTTAAAATCTCCCATTATTACAATCTTCATTGTTCTCGCATTGGCCTGTCTATCCATGATTTTATCTTTTCCTGTGTACGTTTCGAAATTTTCACTTTATCGCTTGGTATGTACACCGCTATTACACGCATCCTGTTGTGTTGCAAAAAGAAGAAATCTACATATATCGCCGTTCCTTCATATGTCTGTATATTGTGTATATAACAACTAATGTCTGGTTTTACTAATATTGCTACTCCCATGGATACTTCTCTCTTTATCTCCTTATCTGGCATTGTAGCTGCGATATATATTTTATATTGTTCGTTCGTTAACTGTGTTCGCAAGTCCTCTTTTTTTGCAAGCTTTGTTTCAGTTAGTGCAACTATATCCAGATTTCTTTCCTCGAGTTCTTCTAGGATCAACCTCCTTTTTAATTCAACATTTATTCCTTGTACGTTTATAGTTGACATTTGAATTTTCATTCTTTTATTTACATTGTTTAATCCTTCAATCGCTTCAGTAATCACCACCCGTTTGCCTATTTCTTTTTCTTTGTTTGTTTTTATTATTGTTTTGTTCGATGAACTTGGACCACTGTTCCTTTGGTTACTGTTCATGGCTTAAATTATTTCTGTCATATCTGTATCTTCAGTATCTACTGGTTTGTAGTCATCTTCTCCAAACACCTTCCAGTTAGGTTCTAGAAGTTCCTTTATATTAAATACCCATTTTGGTATTGTTTCAATTTTGAAAATTTCTTGTAGTAAATTTATCGCTTCAATTACTTCTTCTTGTTCCTTGATTGGGAATTTCGAACAATCGATTATATTCTTATTTTGTAGTTCTTCATTTAATTTTTCGATGCTTGTTGGGAAACCTTCCCCATCCTTTGTCTTCTTGTTATTTTCTTTTTCCCTAATCTGTATCCAATCTTCCAGTATTTTCCAGAAGAAATAAAATTCCCTTAATGCTTTAACCGTGATCATTAGCTCTTTTGTGTTTGTTATCGGTAGAGTTAGGTTCACATTGGTTACGTCTTCCCAGTTTACTAGTAGATCTTCTAATGATGTATAGTTTACTCCTATGTATTCTCTTGGTAAGGGTGTTACCACTCTATAGAAGATTGGTATCTGCTCAATGAACATTATTGCCGTCTCTGTCGACATTATTGGAAACTCAAACTTCTCTTTTAACGCCAGTTCCTCAGGTTTGGCTGGTAATCTTTTCTTTCTGATTATATAATCGTTGGGCAAGTATTTAAATGCATAAACTTTCCTAAGTTCCTCTATATGTGCTTTGAAATCTTCATCATTTCTTGGACAAAACGGAAATATCTCTCTCAGTCATGGTGTTAGATCTTGGACTGCATCGGGTAATTCCAATTTCTTTGCTAGTAGTTCGAAATATTCATTTGGTAACGCCCTCATATGGTAGTATTTACTTAATTCCTCTTTTCTCCATCTTAGGTCCCTTAGTTCTTCTCTTTTGGTTAGTGGGAAAAGTTTCCTTATTTTCGCTCTTAGATCCTCGGGGTAGTCCGGTAATTTTTCTCTTTTATCACTGATAAACGATTCTGGTAGTCTTTCGAATACATATATTTTCATTAGGATGATCGCTACTGTTCCCGTCTACTTTGAATTTTCTATCGGTAACTCACAGAGTAATCACTTTCTTATCGTTAAAGGAATCTCTTTCCATTCTGTTGGTAGTTTTCTTCTAACTTCTCCCTGAACTTCCTTGATCGCTTTCTTTAAGTCGTTGTAGTTAAGGTTGTTTCGGATCCTCGCAAAACCGACTACATACAGTATTAATACTGTTATTTGGTGTGCATCCATCATTCCAAATTCCTGGTTTGTTAGATAATCTAGGCCCAGTTTCTTCTTTAATTTGTCATAGAGTTGCTCTTTATTGTTCTTATTTAGTACAAGTGCTCCGTAGCTCTTCTTGTATCGCTCTGTTGACTCATTTAACAAATCAAAAAATTCCAGCTGGTGTTTAGGTTGTATTTCGAATCTTAGTGTAAAGGTTCTAAAGAATGCCTTGTCTCTATAATGCATTTTCCTTTCTATAGACTATGGAATCTTCATTGTCGTTTTTCTACTCTCGAATTTGTGTTTTATAAACTCCTTTAACTCTGCCAAAGCTTCAAAGCCTGCTAGTATCTTATTTTTATTCCATTTCCTTCTGTCGAATTCCTCGGTCTTTAATTCGCTATTAGCCCTCAATACCTTGTCTATGCCTCTGCTGATTTTACTTCTGTCGTTCTTCGTCAAAAGGCCTCTTTATATCTTTTCCTGGACCTTTGGCCACCTCACTGTATGATAATTTTGCTTTTTCTTTTCCTTTCTCTACTTTACTTGCACTTTTCTTCTTTTCTTTTTCTTTTACTAATTCATTTTCTCTATCCTTTTTCAACTCTTCCTCTAGTCTTTCCGCCAGCCTTTGCTCAAACTGTGGATCTAGTTTCATTAGTTGTACGTGATCACTTAAATTTTTGTCCGATAGCTGTCGATCCTCCGCTCCTGTGTCAGTTCCCGGTACTTCGGTAATTTCTACATCCGACTGTCGATCCTCGGTTCCCGTACCAAACCCCTGTAGATCAGCATTTTCTATATTCGTCTGCGATGATGTCAGATCGATTTCCATTTCGGTGTTTGTTTTGATTTCCATTTCCAATAACGTCATTTCTGTGTTTTTAGTATTCAAGCCATTATCCCCATTTTCAAGTTCGGTTTTATCTTTTGTCGAGTGTTTTCTTTTGATTTTCTTTGTTTCTTCTATTTTTTGAGCAGCCTCTTCATCTTGTCTATTTAATCTTTCTGTAAAACTTTCTTATGCTGCTTCAAATTCTTTGGATGCTTCCATCCCTTTGAGCAAAGTTATCAAATCTGGTCCGAAGACCTGTTTCTGTGTAGTTTTGTCTTTTCGACTACTTCTGTCGTTCTCTGTCTTTCCTTTTTTTTCAGCTTCTTCTAGGTGCTGTTGTAGTTTGTTTTTTTATTTAATTAATTAATTACTTAATTATTTGTACAATAAAAGCCGTGTGTTTGTATACTCTTTTCCGTTTTTTTGTTTACTTAGTAATGTACGGATGTTCGGAAAAGAGTCAGCCTATATTTTAAATTTATTTTAAATTAAATATATATTTTTATTCAATATTACATAATTATTATACATATATTATACAAAAAAATTGAAAAAAAAACGACAAAAAAAAATGAAACAAAAAAAAAAAAATTGAAAAAAACAACAAAAACGAAAAAAAAAGTATTTAAAATACTTTCGCANAAAAAACAATGAAAATGAAAAAAAGTATTTAAAATACTTTGCAACTTTTTGTATAAAATCCCCATAAAAAACTAGCCCTACACGCTTATTTTCGCTCACCCCAGTTAGCTATTATTTCGCTTCTTTGTTTTAACTATCATTTCGATTCAGCTATTTCTTTTGTTTTGGCTATCATCTTCGTTTCGCTCTTTTTTTTAAATATTTCCTAAAAATAGTAAAGAAGCGAAAAAATAAAAAAAAACTACTTCTCAAAAGTGTTAGTATTCCCAGAAAAATCTAGTTTGTTCTTGCAAAGTGCCAGAGAAGTTAGAGTTGGTGTTCTTAAAGTTGGTGTCTTGTAAAGTACCGAAAAGGTCGTTTTTTTGCAAAGTGCCAAAGAATTTAAGAATATAAAATAAAAATTAAATAATAAGTAAAAAAACAAAAAAACAAACAAAAAAACAAAAAATATAAGCAAACTGAATAAAATAAAAAAAAATAAAGGAAGCCCCAAATCTCCATTTCTCTGAAAATTCGAAATTGGCAAAAGCCAGGTTAATGTTTGCAGAATGCTGAAAAAGTTCAGATTGGTTTTTTTGCAAAGTACTAGGAAGTAAGAGTTGTGTTCTCGCAAAGTGCCGGAATAAAATAAATTAATAAAAAAAAATATAAAAAAAAAACAAAAACAAAAAGTGTTAAATGAAAAAATAAATGTAGCAAAACCTTGCGAAAACTTGCAAATATTTGCAAAAACTTGCGCCTAACTAAATCATTTCTTTAAAGTCATGTTCTTGGAAATTTCGAAATTGCTAGAAAAATTAGTTGTTCGTTCTTGTAGTGTGTCGAAAGTCTGAGTAGGCTTGTAAAGTTAATTTGGTGTTTTCGCAATGTACTAAAAAGTTTTTGGTTTTCTTACAAAAGGTTTGTAAAGTATAAAAAAAATTAAAAAATAAATAAATAAATAAAAAAGAAAAACGAAACAAAAACAAAAAACCAAACCAAAACTAAAAACAATATAAAACAAAGCGAAAGAAAAAAAAAACAATGTAAAACTGTATAGAAAATCTAATTTATAAACAAAGATCTGATTTGATCTTGTAATACAGAATTTGTAGATTAATTTCAAAGTATTTCGAAAATAGTCCAATGCGTCCTGAGCATAACCCAGGTTACAGATCTACTGATCCAGCCTATCCAGCCAGTTCTAAAATATTTCGAATTATTTCGATTACAAAATATTTCGAAAAATATTTTGAATCTACTTTTGAAATATTTCGAAACTATTTTCGAAATATTTCAAACCTGAAATCTTTCGAAATATTTTGAAATATATTGCGATATACGAAATCTTTCGAAAGATTTTGCAGTAACGCAAGATCTTTCGAAAAATTTCAGTACTATAAATTTGCTGATATATAACATTTTTGTAAAAAGTAACCTTTTTAGCCAAAATTTCAATATAATCTCTATATATATTGTTCAGGTCCTATTTCAACAGTGTGACTATAGAGGGATTAGAAAGGACCCCGAATAATCTATGTGAGGTTATAGTTGAAAAATAGCTTATGGAGTGCCGTTTTTTAAAAAAGGTTATATTTGAAAAGTAGATATTGGAGAAAAAGATTATATTTGAAAACGGGTAATGGGTAAAATGAGTATATTTGAAAGAATGAATTTTTATAAATGTTATATTTGAAATGTGCTAATGAAAAATTGGGCTATAATAGTAACCCAGCAGGTAAAAAGGAGAGAGGGGAAAAGGAAGAGATGGGTAAAAAGGAGAGAGAGGTAAAAGGGAGAGAGGGGTAAAAGGAAGAGAGAGGGTAAAAGAGAGAGAGGGTAAAAGAGAGAAAAGAGTAAATTAAGCAAAACGGCTTTTTTTTTTTTTTTT
>QKWP01000615.1:25873-40051 GCA_003550325.1 Gigaspora rosea
GTAAAAAAAAAAAAAAAAAGTAAACATGTTTATCATTTAAAAATATATCAAAATGGCATAATTATTTTTATTTTACTTGAAATTTAAAGAATAGATGTATAATTTTTGATTTTTGATCCAAAAGTCAAATTTAAGCATCTTTTCTCCAAATTTCAAATAAAATAAAAACAATCCTGCTGATTTAATGTATTTTTAGGTTCTGAACAAGTTTATTTAATTTATTAAGTTAGAATTAATTAGTAAAATTTGGCGAATAATAAGATTTTATAGATTTTTATTAATAAAATTTAATAAAATCTTATAATTCATAATATTTTACTAATTAATTTTAACTTAATGAATTAAGTAAACTTGTTCAGCACCTAAAAATATATTAAATTTGCAGTATTGTTTTTATTTTATTTGAAATTTGGAGAAAAGATGCTTAAATTTAACTTTTTGATCAAAAATTAAAAATTATGCATCTATTCTCTAAATTTTAAGTAAAAATAGGATAATGCATAGCATTGTGTGTCCGAAGTGCAATAACAACTAAGATCTAACTTTATTTTCTGATGCAACACAAACCAAAACAACACAATGCACTAAAAATGTAACTATTATACGCATGTGGACAGATACCAAATACAGAAGTTGCATTTTTGATATTACTATTATTGATACATCAAAATGTAACTTTTGTATCACTTTACGTAAACGTATAAAGTCCTCCACTACGCTCTGGACAATAAAAATAATTATGCCGTTTTGATATATTTTTATATGTTGAACATGTTTACTTAGCGCATAAAGTTATAATTAGTTAATAAAAATTTGTGAATTATAAGATTTTATAGAATTTTATTAATAAAATTCTATAAAATCTTATGATTCACAAAATTTTACTAATTAATTTAACTTCATGCACTAAAATAAACTTTTCAGCACCAAAAAATACATATAAATATATTCAAACTCAGACCAATCTACAGGCTTCTAAAGAAAATCATTGCCAGAAATTAATATAAAATAAAATATTTTTAATTATTATTATTAAAAATTTTATATAGTTATTTTGGTCAATTTTGATTGGCTAATAATACTATATTATATAGCACCTGATAATCTCTTTGACCCCCTTCCCCCCTAAAAAATCAGGTGATAAATGTCTATACTCTTATAGTTTATTATTTTTAGTCATTTTCATAGTTCATTATCATAGTTCATTATCATAGTTTATTATTATAGTTCAATATCTTTAGTTCGTTATTGTAAAAATTCAAAGCTATTACAAATATATAAACTCTGCTTTCTCCTCAAAACAGAAAGAAGGTTTTGTTTTTTACATTTTTTCCTTTTTAAAAATACTTGTACTTAAAAAATATTATAGCTAATAAACTAATATTATCCTTTGACTATCTTTATATTCTTCTATCTTTTTATTTTTATTTTTATTTTTTTCTTCTTTTTTTGCTTTTTTTTTTTTTTATATTTAGTTAGCAAATCTTGTTCTTTTTAAAAACTTTTTTACTCTTCTTGTTGTTGTAATACAAAGTCTTTTTTGGGTTATACAAAAATTATTTTATTTTTTTTATTTTTTTTTTATTACTTTGACAGTCTTGTTGGTGCAACATTAATAAGTTTACATACTAATCTAAGATTTGTATATAATAAACTCTCCAATTGCAAGCCTGGCATTATCCGACTATCCGAAGACGCCCAGATGCGACCTGTCGCACTAGTTTTCAACAGAAAACTAGGGATTGTGGTCAGCTTTGTCAAAAACTGATCCAAAAAGGCTTAATGCCATTAATTATAAAATTTTCTATCGTTTCTTCCAATAGATTTCTTCTTTCAACTTCAGATTCTTTTTTCCGATTTGGCACCCCTTCTTTAGTATTCATAACTGATGCAGCGTTGGACGAACCTAGAGCGCCGAAAGCTGCTCTTTTAGATGAATAAACAGCTCTTTTACTTTCATTCCCAATGTGTGGATCCAGTTTCCTTCTTTTTTGATCTCTTGTGATGCCTAGTTGAGACTCCCATTTTGCTATAGTAATGCAATGGGTTTGCCAAACTAGATCATGGAAACCGTTCTCTACTAAAACTTTGTAGCATTCTACAAAATCCAACGTTGCTTTTCTTGTGATCAGAAGCGTTCTAAGGTTTGCTAAAACCTTTTGTGGAAAAAGACCCCGAATTATGCTTTTCCTTAGCTCTTGAACCTCGGTTCTACTTATTCCAAATAAGGACCTCCTTAACTTAATGCTATCAACTTCCGATAATATTTCTTGTGGGACACTCTCTTGTGCAATTAAAAAGGCTGCTCCCTTGATATTAAGCCAATGCAATATATAACTTTCGCATTCAGTCATATGGTCGAATGTTTTTTTCTCTTCTTGGTTACAATGAATGCAATTGTTTTCAAAATAAATATCTGATCTTCTTCACTTGAGAACTGATAGTGTTGGTACTTCGTTAGTTAAGCACTTCAATCGATAAGCTACTTTTCTGCTTGTTTTCATTGATTTACATTTGACTTCCATTTTTCCTTTTAAATTTTTCCAAACAATAGCCAGGAGTATTTAACGACCTTTTCATCTGGTTCAACATATCGTAGGACTCTTAAGAATCTAAAATCCAAACCAGTTTTAAACTCAAAGATCCGCTTGATAAAGAGATGAAGTGGCATCTCAATGTAACTTCCTTTCTATATAGGAAAGGCATCAAGCCTTATGTTGTTCTCTAGCTTCAGATTCTCTAAATTGGTGAGCTCTGCCCCTTTTTTTGCCAACTTATCTGTTTCTTCGTTCCATTTCTCTCCGCTGTGGCCTTTGATTTTATTAAATTTAAGCACAATTTTTTTTAACTATGAAAGGTCATGAATTTTCATAATTAGACTATAACTTTTGCATTTACTCCACAGGTGAAATGCCTCTAACTGTACTTTTGAACCCAGGCTTGCAATTGCCGCTGCACTATCTGTATTAATAACTATATCTACTTCCTTTGGTGCTACTAATAAAACCATTCAAATTGCTACCAACTTTGCCTTCGTTGAAGAAGGCCAAGACTCAAATCCTATATTCCCTTCTGCTATTTTTAAGTTTTTAAGGGAATCCAGCCATATCCAACTGGATCCCATAACTTTTCTCCCATCCTTTTTGACTAAAGAACCATCTGTATATACTTGAAAACTTATATTGCCTGCCGCTAACAAACAGTAATATTGACTAACAAGCATATTCATTAGACCCAAACCTAGCTTTTGCATATGAATTAGTTCCACCACGTGATCTTGGATAATGACCCTGTCTAAAGTGCTACAAAGGTCATCTGATACAAAAACCTCTTCAGTTTCTTTATTATTTGTTCTTAATTGGCCTAGAAGAGTTCTGTATTTTGACGGATTTTGCACTACTGCATTAGGTATGACACCGATTGCTTTGTTCGTATATATTGACACATTGTACTCTTCTTTAACCATTTCACAACAGTCTGCACTCTCTTTCGTTCCTTTACTCTTGCTATCGTATATATTTTTGGTTTGAACTAAAAGAAACTTTCCTCTCTTTTCCAAGATCTTGCCAACATTAATATCACCACTTTGGACTGAGTGAAAACAAATTACTTCCTTCTTTCTTTTATCTTCTGAAACTCCACTCAACTTCCATTTCAAAGTTAAAGGGTTGCTAGGCACCCCTAATTGAAAACCCTTTATCTGCCTTGACGTGTTGTCTGTTAAAAGTAACTCCTCTATCTTTATGAACCAATTTGCCTTTCTGCCTCTATTTGGTAATTTCTTTACTACCTTAAGCTCTTGCCACGAAAAAAGATTTTCCAACTTTTTATCAAGCAGCTGCTCTATAAAGAACAAATTCATCCTGCTTAATGATTTGTACGCTTTAAGAAAGACCTCTACACCCACTATCTTTTTTAACTTTGTTTCTTTATTTTTGACGCATATAGAAAGTCGTTTCATTTGAAAGGTAATGCCGTTAGACTGTGCTTTGAGTAGAGATATACAAGTTAAATTGTCCTTTCAAATTTTTTTAAGCCAAATTTTATCTATTTCTGGCCATGTTTCCTCTGTTATACATGCATCCTGAAAACCTTGTTTGGCCCTTATAATCATTAGCTTCATCAGGCTACCTTTGGTATTTAATCTTTTTTGAAGCCCTGTTAATTGTTTCATTACAATTTCTTGTGCCAAAGGCTTATATCCTAAAATCCTTTGTATAAGACAATATAATTGTCTGCCTTTTGTGTAATGTCCAGTTTATGTTTAACCATTTGGACATAAGGCTGGTATATGCTATTAAGAGCCTGAGTTGAGAGCTTTGAAAGCTGTAGGATATAACTAAGTTTCGGAAGTAAACACCTATTGTTAACATAAACTAGTTGGCTTAGAGAAAGTTTTTTCCAATTTAATGCGATTGTGAATTGTCTCACAATGTCACATGCTTTCTTCTTTACTAAAGATTCCTAAAATTATTTTATTGTTATACAAGCTTTAAAAATTGTACTACTTGAATTTTTTTATATTTGATATTTTTTGAGTAATACTATAACCTTTAACTTTTTCTAAAACAAGCTCAATTTGCTTTAGCTTAATCGCATTTACTATTTAAAGACTCATAAAAAGTTTTTTTTTGTACTATCTATTATCTTTTTTCTTTCTTTAAATTCTTTATATTGGCAATTGTACTACACTATCTGTGCAAATTATTACTTTACTGTTTACTAGTACTATTAAAAGGGCTAACCAGATTGCAATAGTTTTAGGTTTTATAAATAAGGGGCCATAATCTAAGTCTAATACTACTCTTGGCTATAGCTATATTATGCTTTAAACTAATTTAAACACAACTTGCTTTCATAATACTCTGACTATGCTGATTTGAGAAGGAACTATATGTGTAAAACTTATAAACCTTTTTTTTATTAATTGTATTTTGTTCTAATGCAACCAGAAGGTCTGAAGATACTACTTTATTTGAAATTTGGTACTTGATTAAATGACTTGCCAGAAAACCATCTATAGTTATTTGGAGAATTAAAAAATTAGAAGTCTGACTTTTACATAATATATTTTCTTTTTGGCTATTACTTTTTTGAAAATGGGTAATACCTTTTGGTTTGCAATATTTTGAATTCTAGGATATGAAGGTGAGTTAGTATTGAAGGGTCAAATTTTTTCTAAGTAAAAGTTTTCTTGACTTTAAGCTTAAATATCTTAACAAGTATTTTGATAAATTTAATAAATTTTTTTTATTTTAATTCTATATAATTTTAAAATTAAAATAAAAAAAATTTTAGCAAATTTGATTAAATAGTTGTCAAAATATTTTAATTTAAAAATTAAAAAAATTTTACTAAAATGATTTGTCCTTTTTCTACTAATTCACCCTTATATACATTTTGGATATCTTTCTTTCATAGCCAGCCAGTATATCTTTTTTCCCTCTCAGTCAAGTTCAGTTCATAGTCACTATATTTTTTAGTACCTGTTCTATTTTCTTTTTTCTTAGTATTATGTTTTTATCTTGTTAGTATTTTGTTAGGACTTCTATTTTCTTCTTTTTAACAATTTATCTGACATTTATACTATTCTTCTTGTCTTTCATGAGTATTTAATCCTTTATTCTATTATCATTTTTAATATCTAATTCGTTAGAAATAGTTATATCATTAGGATTGTGTATAAGGTACCCTTTCTAATTTTCTTGTTTATTGAATCATTGATATATTTTCTTTTGATTAACCTGAACTATATTGCAACTTTGCTTTTGTATGATTTTTTTTTCTAATAAATTTAATTGGTTTTTATATCATAAGCTCTTTATCTTTTTCATTTATTACTTAATTTAGATAAAATAGACCTAAACTTTAGATATTTCTGTGTGTCTTGAAAAATAGCTTTAATTCTAAAATCCTATGAATCCATGAATCTGTCATGTGAATTTGCCAAAAATTTGGTTCATATCTTATAGTTAGATTAAGCTCTTTGATCTTATAAATGATTTGATAGTTCCGATTGTTTTATCAGATCCTCAAGTCTAGTAGTTGTATCTCTTTTTGTTACAGATTGTCACAGCTGATGCTGAAGTTGGCTGATGCTGAAGCTCAGGGGTCTCGATTGGAAACTATAAGCCCTGCTAAAATCCACATATACTCTATAAATATAAAATCTACACCCAAACTCTACCCTAACCCTATAATACAAAAACGAAAAAAACATCCAAAAAAAATTTTAAAATTTTATATCAAAATAGGTCAAAGCTTCAGCATCAGCCAACTTTAGCATCAGCCGTGACACAGATTATCATTAGACCTGCTAAAGAAAGATCTTGTTTGAGTCTTGCTTTTGTAAGATTGCTTTTTGAGTTTCTTGCATTAATTCTAATTTGAAGATTTGTAACTTGGTTTACTAGTAGTTCTTGTCAAAGAACTTTACAGTTACTAATGTTTCTGTAAGAAATGATATGATTGCTAATTGTTCTTGGAAAATTGAACTTGTTTTTGATTAATTTAATGAAAAGTTGATAAATCTGTAAAAGAACTCTCTTGGGTAGTTTAGATATTTGGAGCATATAACTCAACTTGGATATTAAGTACGTATTGTTTATATATATAAGTTAACTTAGTATTATTTTCTTGCTGCTAATTGTTTTTTTAAAATTTTTGTTAATTTCTTTTGCTTTATTTTTGGTTAGCATATCTTGGGCTTTCTTACTAACCCTATTTCTAAAAATTTGATAAGGGCACTACCAGAAATCAGCTAATTCGATTTTGGCCAAAATTTTGATCTCTCCTATTTTGGTCAGGTCTTCATATTAAATTTTCACTTTTTTAGATTTTTACAAAAAATTAGCTGATTTCTGGTCCTTCTCTCCTTTTCTAAGCAAGCATTTTTTTTCTACCTAAATTTTACTCTTCAGAAAGTAAACTACTCTGTTCTCTAATTTAAGTATTAAATTAATTACAAGCAATTTGGACTTTGCTATATTAATTTAAATATCATTTAGAGTATAAAAATCTTTTGCTATTCTAAGAGTTTTTTCAAGTTGTTTCTTACTGTTAGCTAGCTATATTGTATCATTTGTATATGCAATGACTGCTTGATAGAACAGGAAGTTAATGTATTTTATTTTGTTTTAAAATCTGTAGATTCCCATAATTCTACTATAAAACTGAGATAGTTTGTATCTTGAATCTTGAATATCACAAGGTTATAAAAGATTTGCCAAATAATAGGTAAAAGGACTTCTTTCTGATCTATTCTATTTGTAGCACAAATCTTTACTATATGTCCAAAAGCCATAATTATTTTAACTTTCCTTTGTTAAAACAGGCCTAAAATAAAGATGCAGGTTTTCTTAAGATACATTTAAGAGCCAGAAAAAGAGAAATTAAGTCAAAGATCTTCATCATATCTCGAAGTAAAACCTTTATCTCTTTTTTTGTTCTTTTGTCACTTTAATTAAATTATTTAAAAGATGGATTGGTTATAATATAGATTCTTCTGTCAGGCCAGCAAAATTTGATCACTTTAGAATTTTCTTTTCTCTTAAGATTCCTATAAGCCTTTTGGTTAAGATCTTGAAACGTATTTTTGAAAGATTTTTAATAATGCTATTGGATACACAGAGTTTAGACTAAAGTTCTATTCTGGCTCTTTTAGAATTGAATAGATTTTTGCTTTTTTTAACTTTCTAAAACCAGACCTAACACTAAACACAAATCTGCAAATTTTTTAAAACTTTTCTGCGTTGTTGGTGCGTTTTTGATTAGAGTATAGCTAATCTCTAAAATTTCTAGTACTATATTATATTTAAGTTTTCTAAGTATTATAATCTACTCCAAGTTTAAGATTTTCTAATCCAATAGCTTATACCAGTTTTCTTTTATCCATTTAATTGGGCTATTGTTATATTTGTATAATTTTAGTATATTTTTATAAATAATAGTATTAGGAAAATATCATAGAAATATTAAAAATAGTATAAATTTTATCAAAATAATCAAATCTGTAGTATTAGTTTTATTAGAAAAACTTTTCTCTGTTCTTAAAAAGGAGCTATTTTCACTATAATTTAATAACTTGTTATCATAACTCTGTTATATTCTTCTTTTATTCATAGTAATTAAATCCTTAGTATGGTAATATAGTGGTCAAATAATGTTACAATCTGAAGTGCAGTAACCAACAAGCCAATCAGAGCCACTGCCATGTGGCAACTGATTGGTAGTACAGGCTACTGCGTTAGTTATTAATAAGCTTATGATTTTAGTCATATGTGATAGGGTGTGACAAATTATTAATTGTCACCCATGTGTTTATAGTTAAAAAGGGTATGATGTTAGACCTCTCCAAAACCTAAGATAAATGATAAAAGATTTTGATGATGAAAGAATTTTGATTTGGCCCGAATTATAAATTTTTTGGCCTAAATTATTATAACTTTGGCTGAATTATTTAGGCTGAAAATGATCTACAATAATGAAAGAAAAATAATGAAAGATTTTTTAAAATTCAGAAGATGACTGTGCATCGATCATTTTTAAAATTTACTAATTAATTTTTCAGAGTGAACCCAGAAAGTGGTGTTTTTCTATAAAAAAAGTTGATTTTTTAACATTTTTAGTACCTAGCAAATTTGAAAATTAATTAATAATTTTAGAAATTTTAGAAATTGTAATGATGAAAAAAAAATGATAAAAGATTTTTGACAATTTTTTAGGTATGATGAAGACAATTTTAACCTATTTGTATCCTAATTTTATCAAAAATAGGTTACAAGTGAACTTAAAATTTAGCTTTCTAAAAAGACAAATGAAAAATTCAATAACTCTACCAATTCTTGTCCAAATACCATAAAATTTCACAGGAAAAATTTTGTGACCATACTCTAATGGCCTGTAGAATTTGAACGTATATTATTATGTAGCTTTAAAAAATCTAGACTGTGATGGTGATTTTTCTGTTTTTATCAAAATTGAAAATTTTAGAAAATCCCGGATCTGAAAATAAAATGAAAAATCGTTGTTAATCGATGAATATTTGACCAAATCAGCTGAAATTTTTATGGTAAACTCTCGAATATCTATTCTACCAGGTTACTTAGTTGATTTTTTGAGGTTTCATTTTGAGAAAGTGCCTTCGCAATCAGTAGAAGTTTAGGGGAAAACTTGTGAAAACGTATGCGTCTGAATTTACAAAACGTTGATATTTCCATGAGTTTTCAACATTTTTTCATGAAAATTGAGATTCAAATGCTCTGAGATATGCCCTACAAGGCTTGTTATAAAATTTTTTTTAGTTAGCATAGTAAAATTTCTCGTAAATCATTGCCTAACAGTGGGTTATTTTAAAACGTATCTAATAAAAAACTTGAAATTTTTATAATTTGTAAATAAATAAAAAAATTCAATAACTCTACCAATTTTTGTCCAAAATTCATAAAATTTCACAGGAAAAATTTTGTGACTATACTCTAATGGTTTGTAGAATTTGAACGTATATTATTATGTAGTTTAAAAAATCTAGCCTGTGATAGTGATTTTTCTGTCTTAGAGAAAACTTGTGAAAAGTATGTGTCCGAATTTACAAAAACATTGATATCTACATGAGTTTTCAACATTTTTTCATAAAATTTGAGATTCAAATCCTCTGAGATATGCTCTACAAGGCTTGTTATAAAATTTTTTTTAGTTAACATAGTAAAATTTCTCGTAAATCATCACCGAACAGTGGGTTATTTTGAAAACGTATCTAACAAAAACTTGAAACTTGAAATTTTATTTACTAATTTGTAATTTAAAATTTATCAATTTGTAACCAGTGATGTTAAATGACCTGGTCATTTGAAAAATTTTTAAATGACCTCATAACCCTGAAATGACCGGTCATTTAAATTTTGGGTTATTTGCAAATGAATCGCAAATGATCGGGACCATTTGGATGTCATTTGGTAGTGTTTCTCAAATTCAAATCAAATCAAATATTGGATCAATTTGAATTTGATCAAATCAAATTGACCCTGATTTGAATTTGATTTAATTCAAATATTTGAATTTGAATTTGATTTGAATTTGAATTTTTAATAGTAATTTTCAAATCAAATCAAATATTTGTCAAATCAAATCAAATTTGGGCATATTTGAATTTGATCAAATCAAATATAGTCAAATTTGAATTTGAATTTGATCAAATATTTGATTCAAATATTTGAAGATCAAATCAAATTGCGGAACCCTATCATTTGGGTTAATAGTAGTGATATGGTAGTCAAAATCTGTATAAACTCGATGATTGGCATATAATCACCCATTAACGATACACGCAAAGGGGTAAGAATTATAAAATTCTTAGATAGCACATTAACGTGGCATCTACTTATTTTGTGGGTAATACAAACTCCTAGAGAGAAAATAACCAACCGGAGAGTGCAAAATTTGACTACCGGTACTCCAAATTAGCCCGACGAAGCGCGAAAAAGAAGAAAAAGACAAAAACTAATATTTAAATCGATCTTGGTGCAAACAACGGGAATGAAATCTTACATATTGCAAGTATTACACTAACCCTATAGTTTCTAACCTTAAGACCCTAACACTAAATTTTTATCTCACGCACTTTGTTTATTTACAAAATCATAGATCCTTTTTTGGTTTGTATTACCCACGCAAATAAGTACAATGCGTCAATGTGTTGGGCTTAGTAGTGTTATAAAACACGTTAATGTGCTAGGTAATATGTTAACGTGTTATATATTAAATATTAAATTCAAATGTGAATTTGACTTCAAACAGGAAGTTTTTACTAATTTAATTTTAATTAATTAAAAATCTTTTTTTGTTATAAATTTGTACAATGCCTGACATACTTTTGATACATATCATAAACCTCATGTTGTGATGAACCCTTCATGCAAGTATCGCAACTATATACTAGTAAGACTAACTAAAATCAAACTACTCTAACAATGGTGAGGCTTTGATTGAGGTGTGGATACTAGTAGACTTGGTCCGAGTGACTGGGCTCGAATAGAGCTCTAGATTATGTCACAAGGCTTTAATATGAGATCACGGGATTAAAATCGATGGTTAAGATTCTTAACATATGTGATCACAAAGTTTTTGAAATCAATCATGGTAATTTAGCACAGGACAACCCAGCTTTTGTTTAAAGGTAAATATTACTTTCGAGAACTGGAGTAAATGGACTTAAAAGATTATAAATTGATCAAATCTTAGCGTGAGTATTAAATATTTAATATTTTGAATAATTGTTGACTTTACATTCATAATTTAATCAAGTTTTAATTAATTGTTATTTCCACCCAATAAAATTCAAATGACCCAATAGGTCATTTCATTCTTATTGGTCATTCAAGTCATTTGGGTCATTTCAGATCATTTAACATCACTGTGATTAATGACTCATGAAACTTTCTATAAGAACTTTAAAAATTGTTTAACAATTTAGTCTTCTTCCAATTACAGTATAAAAACTTTAAAATGACCCGACCAAATAAAGTTTTTCACTAGCTATAAGAATGTTAAAAATAACCTGATAAAGTATAGTCTTCGCTTTGCCATAAGAATTTTAAAAATTACCAACAGATCAAACAAAGCCTTCATCCACTACAAAATTTTAAAAACTATTATGAGAATTTTAAAACCATCTAAAATGCTAGTCTTCATATTCAGTTTTGCCTTTTACAAAGAATAACTTGTTCGCACAGGTATATATTTCATATACACCTGTGCAAATAAGTAAGTGAAAAAAACATATGACCTGCACAATAAAACCAGGTTACTTAACTGTGATCCAAATTCTCCCACACCTCACTCAAAGCCTACCGTAGACTGTTAAGTTTTGCCTATATACTTGTGTAATATACTTGCAAGATTAGTTCTGTCCCAACATACTGTACGTACATACGAGCTAAAAATTCGGGAATGACCATACCAGATAATCAAAAGCAAGCATGGCTTTAAATTCACTCTCTGCTTTGCTTTGTAAACCTTTCCTGGTATCTACATGTAGCTTTTCGGGAATAGTAACTAAGGGAAGTGCAGTAAATCACGTAATTTCCTAGGGGAGGGAGTTCGCTATCTATCACGTCCTATATATATATATATAGTCTAAATAGCCAATGATATTGAAGTGTTCGTTAAATATATTTTTTTAAAAAATTTTATTTTTCCCTTGAACATAAAAATCAAAACTCAATTAATAAAAAGTTCTCCAATACTTATAAAAATTTTGTAGTAAGTGTATTTTGATCTGCTGAATAAGGTTACTTAATCGATTTTTTCGATTTGCTTAGTAAAATTTAGACTTTACTATGTAGCAACGTTTGTCAATTGTGGGGCGAATATATTTTTTTAAAAAACTTTAATATTTCCATCATACGTAAAAATCAAAAGTCAATTAGTAATAAATTCACCAATACTTATGAAAATTTTGTGGTAAGTGTATTTTGATCTGCTGAATAAGATTACTTAATCGATTTTTTCGATTTGCTTAGTAACATTTAGACTTTACTATATAGCAACGTTTGTCAATTGTGGGCAAATATATTTTTNTATAGCAACGTTTGTCAATTGTGGGCAAATATATTTTTTTAAAAAATTTTAATTTTTCCGTCGAACGTAAAATCAAAAGTTAATTAATAAAAAATTCTCCAATGCTTATAAAAATTTTGTGGTAAGTGTATTTTGATCTGCTAAATAAGGTTACTTAATTGATTTTTTTCGATTTGCTTAGTAAAATTTAGACTTACTATGTAGCGACTTTTGTCGATTATGGGGTACCTTATTTTCAGGTCAAAGACGTTTTTTAAATATACTAAAATTTGATTGGTTAATAGTCCTATCACTAGGGGGGTCAGGACCTATGTAAACCCTAATCACATAATTTACTGCACTTCCCTAAATGTATGTTCTCAATAATAAAGAATGAAGTTAATAATATAGGTGTATAAATAGCATATGATGAATCACAAGACATACTTGGATCTTTTAATATATATTTATCCCGATTTTTATACTCAGATCTTCGCAGTTTACGGTACTTAAATTAATAAATATTTCTTATACTTATGTACTAAATTATCGTGAAATAAAATGAATTTAATAGTAAATGCTTATAAACTTGAATAACTTATTTAGATTAAATATTCTTTATACTTATCAGTTATGTACTAAAGTACTGCAAATAAAATAAAGTAGTAAATTTTCATAAATATGATTATCGTATTTAAAATGCTTGATAAATATTCTTCATATTCACATGCTAAATTAACACAAGTATCAGCAAATATAATTATTCGCAACTTAAATACTCACGAACCTAAATTAATATAAATAAAATTAAGTGGTAAATAATTATGGGTTTGCTCATTTTATCCTTTATACTCATGAGCTAAATTATGTGAATAAATAAAATCAAATATTCTTTATACCTTATAAACAAATTAATGCAAACAAAATAAAATATATTCATGAACTCAGATGCTCTATTTTTAAGTATTTAGATTAATCAATTTTCCTTATACTTAAGTACCAAATTATTACGAATAAAATAACTTAATAGTAAATGTTTATAAACTTAAATACTTATTTTGAATACTTAGATAAATATTCTTATATTTATGCACCAAAATTAACACGAATAAAATAAAATTTAGTATATATTCATAAACTTGAATATTTTATTAAATATTTAGATAAATATGTTTACACTTACAGGCTAAATTAACATGATTAATATAGTAACTCTTGATATAAGAAGCCTACTCTCTTGATATAAAAAAAGATAATTTTATAGTCCCAATTATAATTTTATTATAAAAAAAACTCAATATAAGAAAGATTTGACTGAACCTAGTGAGTAAAAGCAAGTTGACAAATCTTAGCGGACTGCAAGGTAATTTATACGAGCATGATCTCTACAATCTTTATATGTTACGTTCTAATCTAACTCTTATGCTATGTTCATTTTATTGTGCTAACTATTGTGTTTGTGTAAAAAATAATAAATAAAAGCAATAGCAATAGTATTTATTAATTCGTATAATAAAAAAAAAAGTTTTTTTATTACTGTATTAAATTGGCTAAGCCATCGTAGATTATTACTAAATATCGATTACTACAAAAAAAAAAAAAAAAAAAAAAAAAAAAAAAAAA
>QKWP01000615.1:45965-70965 GCA_003550325.1 Gigaspora rosea
TTTATTTGATAATGATTAATTAATTTAATTCAGAATCCACTTATTACAGTATTAAGTAGAATTCGAATTCTCCAATCAACCGAATCAGTTTGGAATTCCTTTGCAACAGAAGTTGATTTGGAATCCACAAAAATTCCATTCCGACGTACAACATATACATGTCGAAAAAATTCTTAAATAGCACGAACGGGTGGGTAGTAATAGGTTTTTATATTATATTGGCGTCTAAATTATTTTGTTCTTGACTTAAATACAGAAATATAAATAGATATATTTATTTTTGGCGGCTCAACCCGTAAATAATTCATATGCAAAAAGTGAAAACCGGGAAGTAGTATAATCGCTATAGCTATTTCTAGAATCTTCTGATCGACATTTTGATACCAAAAAAGGGGTGATCTACATTGTCCTAATTTGGTATATCGGCAGACTGTAATAAGCATGGGAACTACCCTTATGGAAAATAAACGTATCACAAAGTTGAAATCGCCGTATAAAGGCGTTAAATTTATAATCAGATCAACATTTACTAATTAGTAAATTTAAAATTTACCAATTAAAATCACAATTTTATTTGACAAATTTTATATACTAAATTAAAATAAATATTGAGTTTATTTATTGTATTTTACACACACAAATGAGTAATTAACTTGTGAGAAAATAAAAGTGAGAAAATAAAAGTTAAAGTACAAAATACCATTAATAAATTAATAAATAGGATCTGTTATACACATTTTTCTAAAATCAATAAAATTGAGAATACAAAATTACAAAAATTGGTCTAATAAATTTGGTATAGATTATATGAGTATATCTATTGTTCAATATATTAAACCTTTGTATAAATTCAAAAATCTTGTTTATGATTGGGTTGTTAAAATTTAAATTATCAAATAAATTAACTATATAATTTTCAATAAATTTATTAAAATTCCTCGAAATTTGCTGATTTGTAAAAGTTTCGTTCATCTTCTGTAACTTGTACAGTCATCTCTCCCTATAGTCATCTTCCATATAATCACAAACTCTATACTAGGGGTCTTAGCTGGGTCGGGTCTGACCCAACCTGACCCGGGTCAGACCCAACCCAGGTCGGGTTGGGTCAGGTCAGGGACGATGATTTTATGCGGCAACAAACCATTAATTATGCATGCAACAAAAGTAAATTATGTGCCTTGATGCGTATACATTTTTATATAATTATGCGCTATTCTGTATCCAAAATTCACATTTTATGCACAATTATGCTAAGTTTTGCAGAGTTTTAATATGGACCAGCATTCAGAATACTTCGGAACTTCCTCAAATTTTTTTTCTCGACCTTGCTCGTAATTTGCGTTGATTGATTTTCTATTCAAAATTGTACTTAAAGGTTAATTATGCGAAAATTACTTAATAGCAATATACTTTATGCAGTATTATGTGGCAAATCTAACGTATTATGCATTTTTAATCATATTATGCAGATTATGCAGTTTTATGTGAATTGCATAAAATCATCGTCCCTAGATCAGATCAAACCCGGGTCAGGTCAGACACAGGTCAGAAAAAACCCAGATCGGGTTAGGCCCAGGTCAGAAAAAATCTGGGTCGGGTCAGACCCGGGTCAGACCCGAGTTAATGACAGGTGACACATAGAGATAGGAAAAATGCGCATTTTATAATTTGTGCATTAATGCGCATGATACCGCATGATAAAAAATTTTTTTAATTTTTTTATCTTTATTATTGATAAAATATCTAAATAAAGCTACTACATATTAATTCTTAATCAGATTTTGCCTATATAACTTATATAAATTATTACAAAATTTGATAATTGTAAACTTCATCATTGCTTATCTTATATAATTTGACACTAGTGATTCTACCCAAACCTATTAGTTTGGGATTAGGTAGAATCCCAAATAGTATTTACTATGTTCTGAAAAATATCTCTAATTTGCCGTAATGTCAAATATTTTGATATATAACTTATATTACGGTTAATAGTCCAAATTTTTACATACCATATTAGATTTGGGCTTATCCCAAATATAAATAAGATTACATAAATAATATATCAATAAATACTCAATACAGTATCAGTATTTTTAGAATCTGCGCAACTCGGATCCAGATAGAGTTATCCGGATTTTAACTACCACAAATTTAATAATATCTTCTCGCTATTAAAATTAAAACTTTCTAATAATATGAAGTGAATATACACAATTCAACCTTTAATAAAATTACTCAGCATCATGTCTGAATCAAGGATATTATCATGTAAAATCTGATCTTATGATAAACCCGGTATTTAGATCTTCCCAATTAAAATATGATTTATTTTGTGACTCTAAATCGTTCGATATGATAATAACATATCGATATACATATAATATTGTTGATTTTCGATCTACTTAGATATTGACCAATTCGTGATATAACAATTTTTTTTTGAATTCCAAGAGTTTTCATAATTACAATATAGGTAATCATCTAAATTTATTATACTTTGCAGAACTAAATTCATGAGAACTTTTTTAACATTTTTATTATTTACAGCTTCGTCTTCTAAGCTTTTTTTATTAGAAGCAAATATATTTGTTCATATGAGAAATGAATCAAATTAGAACGATGTTAAAAAGTAAAGTATTTATTAAATGAATTCTATAAAATCATAACGAATATAGAATTATTTATATTGCAATCTTGGGCTCATAGAACTCATGAAATTTACAAAAAAATTTTTTTGTATCAGAATTGGTCAGCAACAATATCCAAGTAAATAGAAAACACGATAATATGTATATGTTTATCAAATAAAATATCAAGATATCAAATATAAATGACAAAATAAAATAAAATAAAACAAAATAATAAAATAATATTTATAATTAATATAATAAATTTTTAAGTTTAACACTATTTATTAAATTGTGATGTTTATTTGGGTTTGGGTTTTAGGTCGAAATTATATAGAAATCACAAATTCCGAACCCAAATTATGTAGTAATATCGTAATTTGAAAAACAGATTTGGGTAGAATGACTATTTGGCACCTGACCTGTAGCTCTGCCATGGAAGCTTTGTATAAAACTTTAAAATCTTAGTTAAAATCTGTAAATTCACATTATATAATATTTATAAATATACTGAGTTTCATTGAATCATCACAAAAAAATTCTATTACTGAACATACTATTCTATTAACTATAGTATATGGTTAAGATTGAGTCAGTTTGCATTAAAATTATGTAATAATAAAATTCTACCACAGAATCTACATTCTATTTCAGTATATTCGAGCCAGTTTTTATTAGAATTGTTGGTCATTGCCAAATTTGTTGTGTCACCCATCATTAACCGGGTTCAACCCAGGTTGGGTTGGGTTGGGTCAGACCCGGATCAGATTTGACATGAGGCGGATCAGACCCGGGTTGGGTTTGGCATAAGGCGGGTCAGACCCGGGTCGGGTTTGACATGAGGCGGGTTAGACCCAGATCGGGTTTTGACCCAAGTGGGTCTGACCCGGGTCAGGCCCAAACCCGACCCAACCCGACCCATTAAGACCCCTACTCCATACAATCACATGGTTTTTGGTTACAGTTTTTTTGTTATTAAAAAACCTTCTATATAGTTATAAATGCTTATAATCACTATTACACATATTTTCATATTTATAAATGCTTTTTAATAGTAAACTTCCTTCCACACAATCACATTTACATTTAAGTTATAAAGTCATATCGATTTTTTTTTTCTATTATTCTATCCCGATTGTCATTTTTAGATATCTATTTTTAATCAATCTGTATATTTAGATAAATTCAATTTATGTGATATATCAAACTATATCGAATTTATGCGATTTATACAATTTATCAAATTTATACAATATATCTAATATATTGAACTTGGTAACTGGTATAATGATTTATTTTTTTTATGTTGTAAATATTTTTAAATCATACTAGCATGACAGGTGGCGCTTACACGCCACCTATCTCGTTTAAATAAGTTTAAAAATAATAGATAACTTTTGTACCAGTACGATCACATGAATATATAATATAAAATGTGTAAAGTGGTGGTTCTGTTCAACTTTTTTGAAGTTCGCTATGCTGATTTTTGCAAAATCCTTTTTTAGCAAAATAATGGTTTTCATTTGTAGGAATTAATATTCTCGTTATACATATCTGTAGAGATGGAGAAGTTCAGATTGGTTTGGATTGGTTTAATATATTTTATAATAAATCAGTAGCCATATATATTAAACCAATCCAAACAAATTCGAACTTTCATCCCTACATATCTGCACAGTATGGTTAACATCACATGTCAAAATTACTTCATGATTGTACACTGCGGTGTGAGAATAGAATTATTATAAAAATAATTGTAACAAAATAAAGCGGTTTAAGTTCTTGTTAAAAAAATATTGCAAAAAAAGATTGCACTAATTGGAACATGTAACATAAAATTATATATAATTGTATTGTTTGGTTGACGTGGCTAAGTCGATTTGGTTGGCTTAATATTAAATCAAGCACATTGCATGGTGCTTATTTGTGGCTTACACGTATACATGTCTATGATTATTATTATTATTATTATTAATGTTTTTAAAAAAAAGGCATATTAATAATCATGTACAAATTATTATAAAAATCAATAATAATATTTTACAAAGGATCAATTTGTACTTACGACTTGAAGTCGTAGCCAAAATATTTTATACTGGCAACACAGTAGCTGATATTATTCAAGGAAGTAAAATGATTGAAGTAATGTAGGAACATTATTGTCTCTTACATGATATTTAGATTAGTTGTATTACTGAAACTAAAATATCTTCTAATAATTCCTCTACCTACTTCATTAAATCCTCACAATTCTCATACTTTTGGTCAAGTACTGATAGCTCCAAAGCAGGTACTGCAATTATGATTTCTAACATACTTAGACCACATATTCATAATATTCTTATCTATCCTGGATATGCAGTTGCTATTGATCTCTTTTTTAAACATAACTTTAAATTTAGAATTATATCAGTTTACTTACCTTCAGATAATTTACAAATTAGTCTAGATATACAAAATAATGTTATTCAATGGATAAACCAATCCCTTAACAATAATATTCAACCAATTATTATAGGCGACTTTAATGCATTTCAAAACAATATATCATTAGCAATTAAATACAAATTGCTCCAATTCCTCCAGTTTAATAACATGTATAATCTTGCAAAACATACACAATCATCCTTACCAACTTGGCAAAGTAGCAGATACCAAAATACCATTGATTACATTTGGGCACATAATCCTATTCTAAGATGTCTTTCTAAATTTGAATCTGATTAATCCAACACAAGTACTAATAAGATAGCTGCGCAACGAAGTTGCGCTAAAACCAGGAACGGAAAATAGGTTATATTTAAGATTTAATTGAATTTACAAGCATATACAATATTGTCCATACATAAAGTATCTCCAAAAAAAAACAGAAAAAGTTCATGAATAAGTGCCATGGTACTTTATGCAAGGTCGATGCTATAAATTATTGTAATTATTGAATTATGCTGCTATAATTAATTAAATTATGGATATGCTGTAATAATTAATGATCTAAAATGTAAAACATATCACCACAAATCATATTACAATAATTCGGATCCATGCCATTTCACTGGCAAGTAATTTACTGATAAGATTAATTTACCCACGATTTCTGAAATCCTTTCGGTATCGTCTTATGAATCTTCTAGTTCTTCAGAAATTAGATCGCTATTTTCAGAATGAATTTCCAAAGACAACGAAGTGTTAGGTGGCTTTTAGGATGAAACCGAAAGAACTTCAGGAAAAGATAGCTGTAGTTTGTCAATAAGTTTTTTTTTAAAAATTGCACTAACCTTAACCCTAACCCTAAGCTCAACCCTAACGATAATGCCAGAATTTCTTATTAGTGAAATGAACTTTCGATGAATTAATCTAATGAAAACGTGATGACTAATCAGACCTATAAAAGTAGATAGATGTCAAGCCACTTGTTCCAATCATAGAGTTTTAATATGGACAGACATGTACCAGTACGATCACATGAAATGTGGAGGGATGGTTCCGTTCAACTTTTTGGTGCGCTATAGTTTTTCCTGTTTAGAAGGTATTATGGTTATCTCTTTTTTCCATTTGTGGTATAGTTCAAGATTTTTAGAACATATTCGCTATGTAATTTAATTACATGTCGAATATGTTCTAAAAATCATGAGCTATACCATAAACGAAAAAAAAGAGAACGATAATACCTTCTAAACAGGAAAAAATATAGTGCACTAAAAAGTTGAACAGAACCATTCTTCACATTTCATGTGATCATACTAGTATAACCTGTTAAGCTCGTCAACAAAGTAACAGAGCGGTCATTATTGCGGATCATATAGATGTTTGTTATTTATAGTTAGTTCAGTGTTTGGTTGAGGCTTATTGTTAAATGGGCAGTTTTGTTTGTTGTAATATCGTATGATTTTAGCAAATTAGGTTTCTATGAATATTGGTAAATAGGACATATTAAAGTATGACTAAGTGTATGAATAGGTGGCTGTGCGCATGCAAATGTTAAGGAATGAAGTTGTCTTTGGTTTTGCTATCGCTCGCCTTGGTAAAAGCTGGCTCTATCTCTTGCCCACCCTCCCTATTTTTAAGTGGACTGCAAGTATTAGTAGTATCAGTCACAGCTATAGTAGATATTTGTAGTCTGTTTTTTTTGGCTTCACGGCTAATGGCAGTGAAAGGACCATCAGTAGCAATTTTTGGGTTCCACAGCTGCAGGGGCAGTACAGCGACCCTTATTAGTGACTAGTTAGGCTCCGTGGACACAGTAGCAATGCAAGGACCTTATTAGTGAATAGTTAGACTCCGCGGCTAGAGTGGCAGTGCAATAACCTAATTAGTGAACAGTTAGGCTCCGCAGCAGTGCAAGGGCCTTGTTAGTAAATATTTAGGCTCTACGGCTGCAGTGGCAGTGCAAGGACCTTATTAGTGAATATTTAGGCTCTGCAGCTGCAGTGGCAGTGCAAGGACCTTATTAGTGGTAAGTTAGGATCTGCGGCTACAGTGGCAGGACCCCGAAGAACTCTAATACAACTTAGATCTGAGTTTGTATAATTTTAGTAGTATTTTAGCCAAATAGATGTATAAAATAGAGCAAAATTTAAAAATTTACTATATAAAAATGCAACATTTAATGAATTTCCATACAAAATTTCCTTTTTTAAAATCATCTGAGTTGTATCAGAGTTCTTCGAGGTCCTGTAGTGGCAATGCAAGGACCTTATTAGTGAATATTTAGGCTCCGTGGCTGCAGCAGCAGTACAAGGACCTTATTAGTGTAAGTTAGAATCCGCGGCTGCAGTGGCAGTGCAAGGAGTTTGTTAGTGAATATTTAGGCTTCGGGACTGCAATGATGCAAGAACCTTATTAATGAATAGGTAGGCTCTGCGGCTGCAGTGGCAGTGCAAGAACCTTATTAGTGAACAGTAAGGCTCCACAGCTACAGTGGTAGTGCAAGCAACTGAAATAGATACTGCAAGATGACGCCTGATTTTCTTTTTATCTATATACATATGTTAGCTATCTTGCTTTTGTTGCGTTTTCATGTAGTAGGCAGGGTGTAGTGGGACCTTGGGGTTTAGAGAATTTTGAAACCAAAAAGTCAGCATCTGAAAGGTTGGGAGAATGATTGGTACAGGTTTAGTCAATTTTTCATAGACTAGAGGCTTTGTCTAGAGTTGCATCGGTCCTGAAAAAGACCGGTCCAGGACCGGTCCTGGACCAGGACCGATAAGGACCATGGGACCATTAAAGGACCGGTCCTGGGACTGGTCCTTGTAAACATAACTGTGATGTTCGTATTACCCAATCAAATTTCTTAATCAGGTATAATGTAGATCATCTGATGTTTGTTTACATCTGACAGTAAATAATTACGTCATTTTTGGCCAATAAAATCTTATGCATTAAGATTTTAAAGGACCGTTATGGGACTGAAGGACCAGACCGGACCGGGACCGTAAAACACAATGATAATGGTCCTCTTAGGGACCGGACCGGACCGGACTGATGCAACCCTAGCTTTGTTATAGGTATTGAGTTTTGAGTATGTAACGCTATAGCTTGTTTGGATAGTGAACCTATTCCCATATATTGTTTCATATATAGAAATAAAGTAGCTGATCGAGCAATAATAATTTTAAATAAATCTACGTTAGCTTTATCTGTATACAATATATAATATACACCTTTAGCATTTCACTATGGAAATAAACCTGTGAAAATGCGCAGGTCACAAGGCAATCCGAAAATGCCTGTTAAAACAGAAAAGGAAAGATTTATGATCACGCCGACCAACCAAATACGAGATTTTGTGGATGTACATCATTTCAGATGGCTGTAAACCATACCCTTTGTTTCACTTCTGTGAAACTCCGTTTCTGGTATAGCGATCATATAATTCTAATATCAAGATGGTCATTTCTATACGTTCTTTTTAAAACCAGAAGATATAGTACTAAAACTCGTAGAAAAGTCTTTGACTACAAGTCTATGAACTCTAAACAATGGCAAAATTTTTCAGATCAAGTAACCCAAAATCTGACTCTAAACCATACTCCACTATCAACAAATACTACAGAATCACTTGGCACAAAATTCAAACAAGTATAATTAATGCTGCACTTCAACATATTTCCTACAAAAAATTTAAAGTTCGCAACTTTCAATATAATTTCTCATCCAAAGCAACTAAACTTCACTACAATCTCAAAAAACTTAGTAATATTATTAGACAAATAAAGATTGTAATCAAAAACCAAACTTCTATCCCATTACACCTCAACCAAAACATTAATTATATTAATACTCAATACCAAGTTAATATTCTATTATTACCAACTACACATAACTTATTACCAAACTGGATTTCTACTACAAATCTTGAATGGAAAGCACTATTTCATGCTCGTAATATTGAAAATACTAAAGAAATAAGACAACAAATTAATAATACTATTTCTAAAAGATGTAACAAACTTGCCACCAACCCAACTTCTATGATTAATAGTATTCTTAATCGCTATAAAGACCCAGTTAAATTCAATAATATTAATACAAATACAAGCACTATTACAGAACCTCATGCTATTAAAGACCATATTTGTAACTATTTTGATCAATGGACTCACACCCGTAATATTGACTATAATCTTTATAATACTTATTGGAAAGCTGAATATAACCCTAAAGCTAATATTAATACTGATTGGTACAATCACATTTTGGAAGAATTTACATTAGATGAAGTCTCTACTACACTTCGTCATCTTCCTAATAACAAAGCCTATAGCCTATTTGGAATTAGTTATGAAATGATTAAGCATACAGGACTCTCTTTTCTTTAAGCTATTACAGGCCTCTTTAATAGATGTCTTACACAACAATCTATACTTAAACAATGGAAAGAAGGAAAAATTTTTCCTATTTCTAAAAAACCAATTTTTGATGATAATCTTTCAAATACACGACCCATTAGTCTTTTAGAACATATCAAAAAACTTTACACTAAACTTCTTACTAATCGTCTTAATTATATTTTTACAAAACACAAAATTTTATTATCTTATAACTTTGTTGCTCTTCCAGGCAATAGTACTTCAATTCCGATTCATATACTTAATAATATTATTGAGGATGCATCATATAACAGTTCTCAACTTTGGCTTATATCGCAGGATATAAGCAAAGCTTATGACTTTGTTAATTTTGATCTTTTTCATAAATCTTTGGCTAGAATTCAATTGCCTACTCAACTTATCAATATACTTATTAATCTTTTATTTGACCGATACAATAAAGTTATTACTAATCTTGGGCTAACTAATTTTTATTCAGTTAAAAATGGTATAGACCAAGGAGAAACAATAACTCCTCTCTTTTGAAAAGTTTATTATGATCCTCTTATTCATTATATATCCTCTCATTTTACTGGCTATACACTTACAGTAAGAATCATAAGTATCCCACCCCTCTTAACTTTTTAAATTGAAATACTAGAGTCTTAAAATTTTTACTATAAATAGTACTAAATAAATGTTGATCAGATATAAATTTTTATAAAATTTTAATTACTATAACAAAAGTTAGATGAGAGCTAAAATTTGGTAAAATTTTGACTTTTTTAAATATTAAAATTTATTAAATTTAATTAAAAATCAATAAAATATTAAATTTAAATTTTAAAATTCTAAAGAAATTAATTTATTAAAATTTAAGTATTTTTATAATAGTGACAAAAAATTTGAATTAATTTAATAAGATAGTTATTGAGAAATTAATTTTTAAAGTTATATGAAGATTTTTACTAAAAAAGATATATATACTATAACTAGGCTTTTACTTAATAAAAACATAGTCACACAAACCCTTTTTTAGTAAAAATTGTTACACAACTTTAAAAATCAATTTTTCAATAACTATCTTATTAAATTAGTTCAAATTTTTTGTCAATACTATAAAAATACTTAAATTTTAATATATTAATTTTTAAAAATTTTAAAATTTAATTCTGATTTTTTATTAATTTTTAACTAACTTTAATTAACATTAATTTTAGTAAAAAAAATTTGTTAAAAATTTTATTAAATTTGAGCTTTCATCTAACTTTTGTTGTAGTAATTAAAATTTTATAAAAATTTATATTTGATCTACATTTATTTAGCATTATTTATAGTAAAAATTTCAAGACTCTAACATTTTAATTTAAAAAGTTAAGAGGGGTGGGATACTTATGATTCTTACTGTACTACATCTTGGCAAACAAGTCTTTGTACACCATATTTAACTACCAAAAAACTTCATACTTCTTTATCAGTTTTGGCTTATATGGATGATACTTTATGGATTGCCCAATTTAAAACAGAATTAGAACAAATTATTAATATAGCTACCACATTTTACCAAATGGCAGATATACAAGTCAATTCCCATAAATCCTTATTTATTACCAATAATAACTCCAATTACAATATCTCTTTTCTTAACTGTAATATACCAAGAATTCCTAAAAACCAACCATTCAAATTTTTGGGATGTTGGTTTACTTTAGATAACAAAATATCTAAACAAATCCAACTTATTCAAGAAGAGGTTTTCAACTAGTTAATATTGCCAGTACTAAAAAAATTACAGACAAACAAATTATATATGTTATTAATACTATAATTATCCTAACACTTGAATATAGAATTCATAATATAGTACTTTCACATACAATATGTGCTAAAATTTTAGCCAAATATTTAAGTAGCCAAGCACAAAGCAAACCTATCACGGTATCTTTATAATATCCATAATATTTGGAATATTCAACTTCAACACCATATTACCAACTTTCTTCATAGAATCAATGATTCCTCAATTTTAGGAACAACTACACATATTAAACTACAACAATTACAAAACAATCTCTGGTCAACTACAAATATACTTCAACACTCCTAGCCTATTATTGATGAACCTAATAAATATATTACAAACTTTAAAATTATCCAACTTCTTACTCATCTTAATATGCAAATAACTGCTAATCAAGAAATTATATGGCCAAAAACAATTAGTAATGCTCATCAACCAATTGAACCTATCCTTATTCAACATCCACAATATATTCAATTCAAAAAACAGCTTAGACATCACAAAATTCTATATCTAGAACAGCTTTGTACAGCTGATAATAGCACTTTACTCTACTAGAAAAATCTATTACCAAGACTTTACCAAATTCCAAAAGGTAGACAACCACTATGGTTCTCATATCTTGAGGATAAGGTTACTTTTCATGGGCTTTACCGTACTCTACTACCACATTTCCAATCTCCTGGTATTAATTCCTTTGCTTACAATATAGATTATTTTCCAAAAAAACTCAAACCATAGCTTCTAACATACCAAGATAACAATATTATTATTGGAAAAATTAAGAAATATCTGGATGACAAAATAGTATCTATTAGTCATTGGAAAATTAGCTTTGATACCAACCACACCTTATTTTATCCATCCCCAGAAATACAATTTGAATGCTGTTCAAATTGTCATTTAAACTCTAAAAAAATCCAATATACTTGTACTATTGAAGTCCCAATTATATTCTCTACACAATTTCTTGGTTGATATTCTTCACCATCTCATATTAATCTACATGCAAATTTCATAGATTTAATTTGCTCTGCAGCTATTAAACATCCATTAACTATACCTCAACTACCTTCAATCAATATTAATAATGAAATAGTATCTAATATATTTCATCCAAATCAGACAACTACTACTCTTCAACAAATTGCTCTTAATAATGCTATACAGTTCTCCTTTACATTTTATACTGATGGCTCAGTTACAGATATTGGCACTGATAGCTACTCAATGGGCATAGGTTGGGTTCAAATTCTGAATAACCAAGTTTTACATCAATTCTCAGCATCAATTAAACTATGGCCATCCTCTTATAAAGCAAAATTAATGGCTATCTTATCAGCAATCACTACAGTATCACACAATTCTCAAGTTCATATTTTCACAGACTCTCAATCAATTATCTCCAAATATCAAACTCTAATTACTCTAAACTATGCATCTACAAAACAATTTAANCATCAACCAATTGAACCTATCCTTATTCAACATCCACAATATATTCAATTCAAAAAACAGCTTAGACATCACAAAATTCTATATCTAGAACAGCTTTGTACAGCTGATAATAGCACTTTACTCTACTAGAAAAATCTATTACCAAGACTTTACCAAATTCCAAAAGGTAGACAACCACTATGGTTCTCATATCTTGAGGATAAGGTTACTTTTCATGGGCTTTACCGTACTCTACTACCACATTTCCAATCTCCTGGTATTAATTCCTTTGCTTACAATATAGATTATTTTCCAAAAAAACTCAAACCATAGCTTCTAACATACCAAGATAACAATATTATTATTGGAAAAATTAAGAAATATCTGGATGACAAAATAGTATCTATTAGTCATTGGAAAATTAGCTTTGATACCAACCACACCTTATTTTATCCATCCCCAGAAATACAATTTGAATGCTGTTCAAATTGTCATTTAAACTCTAAAAAAATCCAATATACTTGTACTATTGAAGTCCCAATTATATTCTCTACACAATTTCTTGGTTGATATTCTTCACCATCTCATATTAATCTACATGCAAATTTCATAGATTTAATTTGCTCTGCAGCTATTAAACATCCATTAACTATACCTCAACTACCTTCAATCAATATTAATAATGAAATAGTATCTAATATATTTCATCCAAATCAGACAACTACTACTCTTCAACAAATTGCTCTTAATAATGCTATACAGTTCTCCTTTACATTTTATACTGATGGCTCAGTTACAGATATTGGCACTGATAGCTACTCAATGGGCATAGGTTGGGTTCAAATTCTGAATAACCAAGTTTTACATCAATTCTCAGCATCAATTAAACTATGGCCATCCTCTTATAAAGCAAAATTAATGGCTATCTTATCAGCAATCACTACAGTATCACACAATTCTCAAGTTCATATTTTCACAGACTCTCAATCAATTATCTCCAAATATCAAACTCTAATTACTCTAAACTATGCATCTACAAAACAATTTAAATCCAACTACTGGCCTATATGGCAAACTCTCATTAATATAGTCAAATTTCTCAATATTCAACTTAATTTTACTAAAGTTCAAGCACATTCTGATAATCTATTTAACAATATAGCAGATTCACTAGCCAAAAACCACTATACTTCATTATCAACTCTGCAGCTCAATTATAATAATATCTATAATCAATATCATATATTGCAGTGGAATGATTTTTCTATAGAATATCCAACTAAATATCTTGTTAAGGATATTTGTAAAGCCCACATTATTGCTATGTGGTCTTCACAAAAACGCAGTAGTGAATGGTCAGGCTTTACTCATCTAATTGACTGTAATTCTACATAGAAATACTTTAATCATAACCAAAAACCTATACACAATATTACTAATTTTAGACTTAACTATCTAAAAGCTTTTAAATGTAAAATGCTTTTTAATGAACTATCCTCATATTTTCACTACTACAAAATCTTTTCATACCTTTACACTAACCCTAACTGCTTTCAGTGTAATTAACCTGATTCCTATTTTCATTGGCTTACCTGCAATAATTCCCTCCTAATATACAATATTATTCAAAATACTATCCATAATATACTACAAAAGTCCAAACTTGAACTATCTAATCTTGAACTACAAGAATTGGAACATAGGCTTGCTAACCATCAAGCCTTTAGCACTCCTCAACCTTCACCCAATCCATATTATATAGAAACAACACTCAAAAGGACTTACACCAATACCTATAATCCAATCTATTCAAAGCTTCAATATTTCCTATAAAATGCATCTACTACTATTATTCAAATCTTGCTAGATATTAATAAACAAATCTATGATCAAATCTGGATACCCTACTGTTGCAATTTTTCTACTTGGAGGAAAAACCAAAATTTACCTACTCACAATCCTTATACCAACAATAGACAAACTAATAACTATCACTTTAAACCATATAAACACAAAAATTATATTTATAGCTGTATTTGTAGCCAACCAGATGAATTACATACTCCTTTTAATACATGTCCACCTATTGGACAAGCAATTAGAAAAATAGATATATGGTCTACTTTTAAAGCCAAATTTAGCACTTCTACTAACTATATTTTAACTATACAAATCTAGGTGAGTCTTGACCACTCTAGTAGGTTATAAAATAGTCTAAGCTTCAATTTTTGCATATAGTTTACTAAATTTTATTCAAAGTAATTTGTATAAAGTACAGCTAGTTTCACAGAAGCAGCTGGTTAAATTATTTAATAAAGATAAAAGCAGGACCTCACCTTAATACCAAAAAAAAAAAAAATCAAATACAAATCAAATACATTAGGAGTATCAAATATTTTTTATGATTTAACAAAAAAAGCTTGGGTTTATCAGAAATATAATGACAATATAAAACATAGAAAGCGATTTTATGGTAAAAAAAATAACAAAAATCTATTTAAACAAGCAATTAATTACAAACTAGAATATAAAAAAATGTGGCTTAGCAAAAATAAACTATAAATACCTCAATTGTCCCCTTCTTTTAGTAATTTAAAAATCAGTAAAAGACAAATAAATTATTTTAAAAAAATACAAATTGAGACAAAAAAATGGAAAGAATTTTATTCAAAAATTCATCATAAAAAAAAGAAATTGCTTGGAATTTAGTTGAAAAATTCAATAATATACCACTTAGACAAAATCAAATTTTTCACAAAATCCAAATCTGTATTAATATTTTATTAAAATAATTAATGAAATTCTTTTTTTTTGTGATCAATTAGAATTATCAAGTAATAAAGTCTTGATAAAATATCAAAATATGAAAAATGAAATTTTAAATTCACAAATATATAATTGATCTTGCTATAAAATATAGCAAATATCAATTCAGACCAGAATTATATTTAGAAATACCAGAACTTTTAAAACCAATCTCAAAACTAGAAATTCTTTTTCAACAACTTGCTAATCAAATTAAAGACAAAAATCATATAGAAATTTTGCAACCAGTTTACAATAAAAATTATAAACATTGCGAAACATGCCCAGGAACCTCGCCACCATAGCAGGAAGTACTGTCGATCGCACATTTCCAAATTCGGAACGTTAAATCCTGTGTCCTCAAGTCGCAGGAAACTGGCTGGTTGCAGCAGCATGCAGGCTTGAGATACTTACCCTTGTGGTAGAGGCAGCTGCATGGCTTGAGATACGAACCCCGAGAAATACGCTAGTAAGGAATTTTCTGAGTAACCAGATTTCGGGTACACCAACTTGGAAGCATAAAGCGCCTACCTGGCAACACACACCAAATTGGAAGTGACAAATTAGGAAATGTGGGTAAAGTGGCAAACATGTGGACATTGATTGTTGGTTGGAAAGGGACGTACAAATCTAGGTCAACTATATAAATGGGAATATTGAAGGCTCTGGTGGGTTTTAGCCGTGGATAAAAGGTTTCATAGCCTGAAGTCCTAGTCTCAATACTTGTATATAATATGTACGTATAAAAGGCACCACCATATGTCAATTTGCTTAAGTATTAATAAAGTTTGGGCAGGAGCTACACCCCTAATATTAAAAAAAATAAAAATTATAAACAAAACATCAAACTACTAAAATTTATTAATATCAAGTACAAAAAAATACTACAATCAATATTTCTTAGTAATGAAGAAGTAAACATATCAATCAAAGATCCAGAACTTTTTGAAATAATCAAATTTAAAATTCATAAAATTTTATTTTGCTGTAAAAAGCTACATATGTGAGAGACAAATTATGTAATTATTCAATATAGAAAAATAATTTTTGATATTGAGAAATCAAAGAACAAAAATAGTTTTGTAATTCGTTTAGCTTTGAGTTGGGCAAGATTCAAGTTATAAACCAGTTTTAATTCCTCTTATTGGCGATTAGATTATTGTTTTAATAAAATTGTTAATCAATACAAATCAAATAAACAAATTCAAAATTGCGTAGCAATTTTGCATATATATACTTATCTTGCCAAAAGGCTTGAGAGGATTACGTGGCTTGGCCACGTTAAATTAATTAAACAAATAACCATGCACAACTTAAGGGTAGAGAGTATGATGATCATTTTCATATATAGAAATGTGGTATTTTTTTTTTGTGTAATGCAGGTAGAAAATTGTAGAAAATCGAAGATCTAGAATTTTCTATGATAATCGATACTTTTTTTTTTTTTATTATCTTTTCTTNTTCTTGCAAACTCGTCGTTTTTGGTGTCGTAGTTTTTGACGTCGCTATTTAAATGTTCTTGTGAATGCGGATTTCGTCATTTGTGCAGTTCCATGTCACTGAGGTGTTTCTCCTAAATTTTATTTCACGCACTTAGTTTATTTCCTTTCAAATAAGTAAAATGCTGTTGATTGACGTATAGATCTAGTAGCTAAGCTCGAAATAGGAGTGCAAAAGTTACGAAAAATTCTAAAAAGAAGATAAAAGACAAGAAGGGTCAGGCAAAAACTTGAGTATACTTTTATTTTATGAAGGGCAAATATATAAAATTTAAAATTATATTGCGCATTTTATATAACGTGCGCATTAATTCCTGTTCTTGCATATGCTATTATAAAATACGCATTATTTCTAGGTGGCTAACTATTAAAGGTGTCACTAGGGATCTCTGATGCCGAACACTCAAAATTATGCGAAGTAATTGTACGGGAAGGTAAATTCAATGCGTAAACATGTGCTTTCTGACTGTATTTAAACATTTGTTTACCTGATTAAGCTCTTCAATTATATATAGAATGGGACTTTGTTAATTCATTAAAATTTGATAAACAATTAGAATATGAAGAAGCATATTTTATCAAAATGAATTACATATCATTGCTGAAGAAGGTTTGCTATCTATCCAAACATCATTAGACCTTTATTTAGCAGATATAGTATGTTTTGCCATGCTTGTTATATGTTAAATAGTATGAACACGTAACAGAAATTCAAGAAGTACGATCAAATAAATTCGATTATCAAACAATGTGGATATATTATTAATTCATGCAGATGAATTATATACTTAATGTTGATTCAAAGAATGCATTGAAGTCACGACTAAGTATATATTTAATGGATATTTATTGTATAAGATTTATTTCTTAATATTTTTAATTTAAAAAAAAGATTGCTTGAACTTGATATGTACAACAAGCATGTCTTCCTATTCACACTGTGTGTCTTCACGAGTTGCATGAGAAAAACAAATTATTCTTGTTTGCTCACAAACTTGTTGAACACTCTCCGCCTGCGTCCTCCTTCTGTTTATCCCTTTAACCCGATTCTATAATGGTAACAATATCTAATTTTTGTTCCACTAGCATGTCATATCACTGCTGATTTTGATAATAAATGCCTTTGTTTCATAATAATAAGTCCCATTTTTGAAGATTTTTGATAGTAAACGAATGTCTTATGTTCACTCTTTTCAACTCCAATTCCATATTTATAATGGTTACCTATGAATGATATTAAAAGTTTTACATAATTTGTATATATTTATGTGTCGAAAGGAAACTTAGCAAGCAAAAGTAAATGCAGAAAATATTATAAAGTCTTGAAAGCCCGTACTCATTCCTGTTTTTGACTTTGGTTCTTGTTCTTAAGATTTTCAGTTCTAAAAAAATGCGTTATGACAGTAATCAATGTAAAAAAAAAGATTCAAAAGATCGTTTCTTTTTCGAAAGAACTTACGATTTGGCCCAAGCCTCACGACAAGTTTAAAAGCAGCTTTGTGATCAAGTCCTGGATTCTAGGAAGTTGCTTTTGCACATACAAATTATACGCGATTAGAGCTTTTTCTCTATTTATTATAAAATTATATAACAAAACACGCTATATAAATATATATCTTTTGCTTCCGCCTTTGGCTTACTTTTTGTTTCATTGTTGTCTTTCCTTTTTTTTTTTTTAATGTAGATATTAAAAAGTTAAATTTTATTTATTTAGATGTTTAAAAGAAAAGTTTTATATATTTAAAAATGAAATAGAGAACCATAAGGGCAGTGTCATTAATTACCTGATTATTTTTTATCAGAGGCCTACCCTCCCTCCCTCTTCCTCAATATATAAATAGTCAGGTTCTTATATATAATTTCAACTTTTTTTACCCTCCTCCCCCCTAAAAAATCACCTGATTTTTGTTACTCCCCTAAGGGAAGTTTTCATACCATAGTTGGCTTTTGCGAATATGGGAATATGATTGGGTAAACTATTTATTCTAGAAATCTGATAGAATAAATTACTACCCATAAAATTTTAAGGGAACTTTCAGAGTAACCCAGAAAAGGTTTACTACATATACAAGTATATTTTTTTAAAATGAAACTGCTTCTAGAAATTTCCCTACTATAAATAGAGGTTTTAATTTACATAGCACGAAATTTTGGCAAGGGTTAGTCGTGACCTTAAAAATTTTTATCAGGGGCGTATTTTTTATAACATATGATTTTCACTTGTACTACGAAAATTATATGAAAAATGATCGACATACCCTCTACCCTTAATGCCCCATGGGGCATCCTACTTTTTTTTTGAGCTGGAGCTAGGACTTGGTCCGCTAGCTCCAGTTCCCAGGCTAAGCCTGGGTTAGTCTAGTTTGTTGTTAATAAAAAATTAAAATTTTTAAAATACTTTTATAATAATTAATGTAAATAAAAATTAGTTAATTGTATAAATTTTTAAAATACTTTTATTATAGTAAACATAAATAAAAAATTTGTTATATTATTCAATATACTAACAAGAAAATTTCTCATTTATAATAAATAATTGTGCATATTTGTTCACTATTAAAGTTTTATATGCACTTATATACATTATTTTGTGCACTATTTGATTAGTTTTTTTTATTTTATTGCGTATGCTGCGCCATATTTAAAGTTGTTATATTCTTTTTTACTCATAGTAATTAAATCCTTAGTAGGGTAATGTAGTGATCAAATAATGTTATACATAACTAAATCTTATATCTCTTTATTATAACTCGTTATCATAACTTGTTATTATATTTCTTTATTATAACTTGTTATTATAACTCGTTATTATATCTCTTTATTATAACTCGTTATCATAACTCATTATTATATCTCTTTATTATATCTCTTTATTATATAGGGTGGAGTCAATAAAAATGTGACAAATTTATTAGATTTGTTCTATTTCTATTGACTTCACTCATATCTCTTTATTATGAAAATCCTTAGTTTTTACAGATATATAAACTCTGTCTTTTTCTCTAAAGCAGAGCAAGTTCCTGTTCTTTACTTTTCTTCTTTTCTAAAAATATTTGTACTTAAAAATATTATATCTAATAAATTGATATTATTCTTTGACTATAAATCTTTTATCTTTATATTTTGTTTTTTTATTTTCTTGTTTATATATTCTCTTTATCTTCATATTTCTTAGGGAGCTGGCTTTTATTACCTGATTTTTGGGTGGGTGGGTGGGGTAGCCAAAGTATCAGGTGTAATTCTGGCCGGAATTACCAAAATCCAGCCAAAATTATAAAAAATTTTTTAATTAAAAATAAATTTATATGTAAATTTAATATTAAATAACTTTTGACCTACTAGACCAATTTGGATGATTTAACTACCAAAATGATCCTTTCAAAGAGAGGATTCTAGCAAGCCTAAAATCATTAAAATCCAATTACTAGATCATAAAATCGATATTGATTTGTATTATTATAAATATTATATAATATTTTAATAAATAATATAAAATTATATAAATCTAGATTGAATTTAGGATCTTTTGATAGGATTTTGGTGATTTTGAACTTGCTAGAATCCTCTCTTTGAGAGGATCATTTTGGTAGTTAAATAATTTAAAATAGTCTAGTAGATCAAAAGTTATATAATATTAATTTTTTTATTAATTGATAATCATCTGTTAACTAGAAAATGGTGAAATGTGGCGTTCTTCCATATAAATTTTTTTACTTACTAAGTTAACGATACATGTCCACTAATTGAAAGTTGTAGAGCTCGTTGAGACGCATCTAGCGGTGATTAGATCATCCAAATCGGCCCAGTGGATGGCGAGATATCATCAAAAAACGATTGGCTGACTATATAAAATTCCGTGACACAGATTACATATGAAAATCACTATAGGCGAAATGTGGCGTGCCTCCATCTAAATGTTTTTTCTTACTAAGTTAATAGCATATGTACACTAATTAAAAGTTGTAGAGCTCGTCGAGACGCATCTAATGGTGGTTAGATCATCCAAATCGGCCCAGTGGATGACGAGATATCGTCGAAAAACGATTGGACGACTATATAAAATCTCTATATAAACAATGTTTGTTATTTTATATAGTCGTCCAATCGTTTTTCGATGATATCTCGCCATTCACTGGGCCGATTTGGATGATCTAACCACCGTTAGATGCGTCTCGACGAGCTCTACAACTTTCAATTAGTGGACATGTGCCGTTAACTTAGTAAGAAAAAAACATTTAGATGGAGGCACGCCACATTTCGCCTACAGTGATTTTCATATATAATCTGCATCACGGAATTTTATATAGTCGGCCAATCGTTTTTTGATGATATCTCGCTATCCACTGGGCTGATTTGGATGATCTAACCACCGTTAGATGCGTCTCGACGAGCTCTACAACTTTCAATTAGTGAACATGTATCATTAACTTAGTAATAAAAAAATTTTATATAGAAGAACGCCACATTTCGCCATTCTCCAGTTGACAGATAGATTATCAATTAATTAATATATAAATTTTTGCGCAATTTGATTGGCTAATAAAGTGTCAGGTGTGGGTGGGTGGGGGTAGCCCCTTAAGAGATGAAAATCACCTGATTTACGGCAGCTCCCTTACTCTCTCATATATTAAGTTAAGTGATCTAGTTTTTTGTCTAAAAGTTACTATATTACAGTTTTGGTGACGACGACAGGACCTATAACTTTTTGTGTCTATATGATTTCCAACCTTTTATTTAAAATTTATTTTTCTTCTTAATTTTCTTCATTTTTTTCATTTTTTTTTCTTGCTTTTCTTCTTTTATGAATTTGGTTAGCAAATTTTGTTCTTTTTGAAAATTTTTTCACCTTTCTTGTTGTTGTAACACAATGTCTCTTTTGAGTTATGCAAAAATCATTTTATTGTTACACAAGCTTTACTAATTGCACTACTTGGATTTTTTATATTTGACATTTTTGAGCAATATTACACGAAACTAACTTTTATTCATTTGCAAGCCCTTTTATTTATTACATACTATATACTACTTTATTTAAAATTTATATACTTTAAATTACTTTTTTATTATTAATTTCTTGTTTTTTGCTAGTATTTTTGCTATTTTCTTTTTTTTTTTTTTATTGTTAGGGGGCTTCCAGAAATTACGTAATATTTTTTTACTAATAAATTTCAAAATTTTACTCCACTCACCCACACCTGATACTCTATTAGCCAATTAAATTTTATATTTTTTAAAATTTATTTATATGTTTCAATTTATGAAATTGATAATAACTATTGTTCTACTGGACCAAATTAGATGATTTAACTACTAAAATGTTTGTCTCACTGAGACGATTCTAACAAACTTGAAATTGTTAAAATATAATTACAGGATCCCAAGATCATTCAACTTTAGTGTAATTTTAATGGTGATTTTTTAGAATTACTAAGTAAATTTCTTTAATATTGAATAACTTTTGATCCACTGGCCCGTTTTGGATGATTTAACTAACAAAATGTTCATCTCAGTAAGACGATTCTAACAAGCTCAAAATCGTTAAAATCTAATCACAGGGTCCTAAGATCGTCCAACTTTTGCGTAATTTTAATAGTGATTTTTTAGAGTCACTAAGTAAATTTTTTTAATATTGAATAACTTTTAATTCACTGGCCTGTTTTGGATGATTTATCTGCCTGATTCTAACAAGCCTAAAATCACTAAATTCTAATCACAGGATTCCAAGTTCAATAAAGATTTTTTTGTTTGTTTAACAATACAAATCTTTATCGATCTTGGAATCCTGTGATTGGAATTTAGCAATTTTGGGCTTGTTAGAATTGTCTATTGTCTCACTGAGTTGAACATTTTGGTAGTTAAATCATCCAAAACGGGCCAGTAGATCAAAAGTTATTCAATATTAAAGAAATTTACTTAGTAATTCTAAAAAATCACTATTAAAATTACACAAAAGTTGAATGATCTTGGGACCCTGTGATTAGATTTTAACGATTTTGAGCTTGTTAGAATCATCTCATTGAGATGAACATTTTGATAGTTAAATTATCTAAATTGGTTTAGTAAAACAATAGTTATTAATAATTTTATAATTTTATACTTTTGGCCAAAATTATAAAAATTTGGCCAGAATTATAATTATAACCTGATATTTTTGGGACCCCACCCACCCACTAAAAAATCACGTAATTTCTGGAAGCCCCCTTAAGGTGAGGTCATGCCTCTGGACTTTATATTAATCGTTACAATATATTGTTTACAATTTTTATACTATCTACTAAGTACCGAGACTTGGACTATTTTATTCATAATCCAAATTTACCAGAGCCTACCATACTCCCATTTATATAGCTAGCCTGGTTTTTGATATCCCTTTTCCCTAGCCAACAGTTAGTATTCACATGTCCACCACTTTACCCATATTTCCTAATATTGTTACTTCCAATTTGGTGTATGTGATTCCAGGTAGGCGCTTTCTGCTTCCAAATTGGTATACCTAGTTCCTTACTAGCATACTTTTTAGGAGTTTGTATTTTAAGCCATGCAGCAGCCTCTACTATATTGAATAAGTATCTCAAGCCTGCATGCTACCACAACTAGCTGATTTTCCTGCTACTTGGGGACCCAGGATTTAATGTTCCAAATTCAGAAATATGTGAACAACTGTACTTCCCATTAGGGTAATAACAGATATTACATAATATTTTTTTACTATACCCTCTACCTCCTCCCCCACATAAGAGAAATTTGATTGGCTGTTATAAATTTATATATCTAACGTAAGAAAATCAGAGACCCCCCTACCCCCCTCAGGATATTACGTAATATCTGTTATTACCCTTATAGTAACAAGTATCCAGGCATGTTTAGCTAAAGCTTTCAATCACTAGGTATAGTTGGATAGCATCATGAGACTCCTGACTTCGTACTACTACATGCACTTATACCAGCTATACCTGTTATTGGTAGTCCTAGATCCTCCCCAGTTATTCTAGACTACCAATCCAGTTGGCCTAGAAGGATTGGTTAGCCAGGCTTTAGGTGCCTAAGGTTTCCCTTTCCTTGGTTCATATTTCTATAACACATGCCAGTACAACTCTGGCGGCCAGGTTGGTAGGCCCTTTTTGCTATAAGGGCTCTTGCCCGTCCAGTTTTTCCAGTCAGTCACCTCTGAGATCCTTTTTCCCAGTACTGTCGAAAGTCCAGCTACTTCTTCACTCGGGACTTGCCAAACGGGTTTCAATTTTCTGGTTCCTTGGATTTGTCTGTGTAATTTACACAACTGCGCCAAAGCTCTCATTCAAAATGGTGGTACCAAGATTACAGGTAATATACCCGACCGATCGATGAACAAATATTACCATAATACAGATCTATTTTTTAATTTGTTTCTAGTGGGATTTGAACCCTAGACCTGCCACTTGGGGGTGACAACCAGACAGCTTTTCTATGTCACCACACTCTTATTCTTGCTATTTTCTTATTAAATTCTTTTTATTATTATAAAATATTTTTCTTTTAATTCTAAAGCTTATTATTTTTGAAAACAAAGAAAACAAAAGAGACTTTTAAAACAAAATATACTTTATAAATTCTTATAATTTTATATTCAATTTTTAAACAAAAAAATTATGAAAATTCATTTATTTATAATTTGAAAATTCATTTCAACAATTATATAAAATTTTTTTTATTTTTACTTTTTTTTTTGAATTAAAATTTGATTATAGACATTTATATTTGGATTTAATGGCTTGGATTAATAGATATTTTACTTTTTTTAATTTTCTTTAAATTTTTTTTATCATTTTTATATTTTTTCTTTTATATTTAGGGAACATGAGCCCTATTTACAATTTCACCATTCATATTTGAATAACATTAGATATAAAAGAATTTTTTCTGTCTAAACTGATATTATTTTTTTTGAATATAAAATTATTGTCTTTATATCTTTTAACCCTTTATTTATCGCATAAAGGTTCTTTATTTTTTTTGGATTTTTAAATTTGTGAATTTTTT
>QKWP01000615.1:73465-101271 GCA_003550325.1 Gigaspora rosea
CTGCATGGTACGGTATTACAGATTTTTATATAGGAAATAAAAATTCGCCACAAGCAAAATTTTTAATGCTTTAATGAATTTTTACCAAATTTTATGACGTGCAGATAAGAAATTTCTATTTATAGTAATAATAATTTTGAAACTTGTTTTATTTGAGAAAATTCCACTTCGAATATTACTGAAGTTTTCTCAGGTGGCTCTATGTTTTTCTCAGGTGATACAAAGGAACAAAAAACTTCGGTAGTATTTGAAATGGAATTTTCTCAAATAAAACAAGTTTCAAAATTATTATTACTATAAATAGAAATTTCTTATCTGCATATTATGAAATTTTGGTAAAAATTCGTTAGAGCATTAAAAATTTTGCTTGTAGCAAATTTTTTTCCTATATAAAAATCTGTAATACTATGCAGATCATATGAAAAATGATCTACGTTTACTCTACCCTTAAAAACCAAGTTAAAATTTTGTTATTTTTGTACAATTTCAAAATATAACTTCATCAAGAACAAATATTTACTAATTTTAAATCAGCAATTATATGTAAAATTATGCTATGAACAACTTTACTTAGACGACGGAAGTAGGTTACCTTGAAAGAAAAATAGGTTACCTATGTACTAAAGTTAAAATTTTTGAGTTTTCAATATAAAACTTTTTTTTTGATTAGGTAACCTACTTCGTTCCTTAAACAAAGTTGTTTGGCACATGATTCTACTTGGTTTAAAGCTGCTACGCGTTTGTTCAGACAGGACCCCGGACATCTCTAATATAGGTCATAAATGATCTGCATAAATTTGGAGGTTTTTGCTATCCCTAAAATCAAGTAAATTTGCTGAAAATTCAATTATTACATATAAATTTTTTAGTAATTTGCTAAAAACTAAATTATCACATCTATTTTTATAAATATAATATATATATTTTTGAGTGCTGAACAAATTTTCTTAGAGCATAAAGTTAGAATCAATTAGTAAAATTTGGAGAATCATAGAATTTTTTAGTATTTTTATTAATAAAATTATATAAAATATTATAATTCTCCAAATTTTACTAATTGATTCTAACATTGTGCCCTAAGAAAACTTGTTTAGCACATAAAAATACATTATTCTGGCATATTTAATTTTATATTTCTTGAAAATTTAAGAGAAGATGCTTAATTTTGGATTTTTTGATCAAAAAATCCAAAATTAAGCATCTTCTCTTAATTTTTAAAAAAATATAAAATTAAATATGCCGGAATAATGTATTTTTATGTGCTGAACAAGTTTTCTTAGGGCACAATGTTAGAATCAATTAGTAAAATTTGGAGAATTATAATATTTTATATAATTTTATTAATAAAAATACTAAAAAATTCTATGATTCTCCAAATTTTACTAATTGATTCTAACATTGTGCTCTAAAAAACTTGTTCAGCACATAAAAGTATATTATTCTGGCATATTTACTTTTATATTCTTAAAAATTTAAGAGAAACTGCTTAATTTTGAATTTTTGATCAAAAAAATTCAAAATTAAGCATCTTAAATTTTTAAAAATCATAGTAGTACAAAAAAAGGGATAGCTTTATTTTTGCTTTTGGGTATGATTCTTGCAAAATGCAGGTAATTTGCTAAAAATAAAATATTACATGCATAAAATTGCTATAATTTGCCAAAATGCTTTATATAACCTTTTTTAAAATTAATCTCAATTTGCTAAAACTTAAATTTGGATCTTAGACCAAATTTTCTGCAATTTGCTAAAAAAAAATATGACATATATCATAGATGTCCAGGGTCCTTTTCAGACCTTTTACTTAATGAAAAATGAGTTTAAAGTTTGAAAATTTTTTTTTTAAAAAAAAAAATTTTTTTGAACTTTAAACTTATTTTTTACTTAGTAAAAGGTCCAAAAAAATGCACAGTAGCTTTGAACTAAATAGAATCAGGTGCCGAACAATTTTGCTTAAGGGCCCGAAGTAGGTTACCTAATCAAAAAAAAGTTTTATATTGAAAACTCAAAAATTTTAACTTTAGTACATAGATAACCTATTTTTCTTTCAAGATAACCTACTTTCATCGCCTAAGTAAACTTGTTCAGAGCATAATTTTACATATAATTGCTAATTTAAAATTAGTAAATATTTGTTTTTGACAAAGTTACATTTTGAAATTGTACAAAAATAACAAAATTTTAACTTGGTTTTTAAGCTTAATTTTTTCTTCTTTTTTTGTTCTATATAATTGTAAAATTTAATTTTAAGTTAATAAGTTAGATTGAAGAAGATCTTAGATTAAAGTTGTATAGTAAATTCATATGTTTTTTTAAAAATTTTAATTATAAAAAGCAATGAATGGGAAATGTCCTATGCCTGTTAAGTAAACTAGTCTTGGGCTTCTAATTAAAAGTTTTTAGTGCTTAATTTGGCATATATATGCACCCTCTAACCTAACATTCATACTAGTTCGGACTCTAACCTTAACTAATAATCATTTTAATTTTTTTAAATATTAACCTGCGATATCGCAATTTGCTAAATTTATCAAAATCCTATTTTTAGTTTTATTAGAAAAGCTTTTCTCCATTCTTAAAAAGGAGCTATTTTACTATAATTTAATAACTTGTTATTATAACTTGTTATTACTGTATATCTCTTTATTATAAGGATAGAGACATTTATCAAATGATTTCCACCTCTTAAAAGGGTACCCTCTCCTAGTGTTGTTACTTGGACGTTTTTTAAACACTTTGGACATTTTTTCAAATTAAAATTACTTAAAATTTTATTAAGATAATCTATTTTAATTTTTCCACAATGAGTCCAGCACTAGTCCAGCATCTAAAAAATTATATAATTATATATTTTTTTAAATTACTTTATTGATTAGTTAAATATAGGACATAGGCTTGGACGATTTTGGACAATCTTGGACGTTGGACAAAAAACATAATATGGACACGTTCAAGTGACAATACTGCCCACTTTCTCCACCTGATATTAAACTAGCCAATCAAATTCAAGCAAATAATATATACAAACCGGACCTAAACCAAACTTTAGTCAAGTCTGAGTTTGGTCCAAATTTAGTCCAAAATCTGCAAACTAGTCTTAGTTTAAATATATTTATATGTATATTTTGGTGCTGAACAAGTTTACTTAATGCATGAAGTTAAAATTAATTAGTAAAATTTTGTTAATCATAAGATTTTATAAAATTTTATTAATAAAATTCTATAAAATCTTATAATTCACAAATTTTTATTAAATAAACTCTAACTTTATGCACTAAGTAAACTTGTTTAGCATCTAAAAATACATCAAATCGGCATAATTATTTTTATTTTACTTGAATTTTAAATATTAGATGCATAATTTTTGATTTTTGATCAAAAAAGTCAAATTTAAGCATCTTTTCTCCAAATTTCAAGTAAAATAAAAAAGATTTTGCCAATTTAATATATTTTTAGATACTTAACAAGTTTACGTAGTACATAAAGTTAGAATTAATTAGTAAAATTTTGTGAATCATAAGATTTTATAGAATTTTATTAATAAAATTCTATAAAATCTTATAATTCACAAATTTTTATTAATTAATTCTAACTTTATGCACTAAGTAAACTTGTTTAGCATCTAAAAATACATCAAATCGGTATAATTATTTTTATTTTACTTGAATTTTAGATATTAGATACATAATTTATTAAAAAAGTCAAATTTAAACATCTTTTCTCCAAACTTCAAGTAAAATAAAAAAGATTATATCAATTTAATGTATTTTTAGATGCTAAACAAGTTTACTTAGTGCATAAAGTTAGAATTAATTAATAAAAATTTGTGAATTATAAGATTTTATAGAATTTTATTAATAAAATTCTATAAAATCTTATAATTCACAAATTTTTATTAATTAATTCTAACTTTATGCACTAAGTAAACTTGTTATTCAAAAATATATCAAATCGGCATAATCATTTTTATTTTACTTGAAATTTGGAGAAAAGATGCTTAAATTTGACTTTTTTGATCAAAAATCAAAAATTATACATCTAATATCTAAAATTCAAGTAAAATAAAAAATTATGCTGATTTGATGTATTTTTGAATACTGAACAAGTTTACTTAGTGCTAATCATTTTTAGAGATTAATATAAAATAAAACTTTGATGTATTTTTGGATACTGAACAAGTTTAATTAGTGCTAATCATTTTTAGAGATTAATATAAAATAAAATTTTAATATTTGAAATTATTATTATTAAAAATTTTATATAGTTATTTTGGACAATTTTGATTGGCTAATAAAACTATATTATATAGCACCTGATAATCCTTTTGACCTCCTTTTCTCCTAAAAAATCATGTGATAAATGTCTCTACCCTAACTCATTATCATAACTTGTTATTATATCTTTTTATTATAACTTTATTATAACTCGTTATTATAACTCTTTATTATAACTAACTCATTATTATATCTTTTTATTATTATATTTTTTTATTGTGAAAATTTTTAATTTCTACAGATATATAAACTTTGTTTTTTTTTCTAAAACAGAGCAAGTTCCTGTTCTTTACTTTTTTTTTTTTTTTTTTTTTTTTTTTTTTTTAACAGCGTCCTGCTTTGACAACTGGTTTTTATTGATAATTTTGTGATATTTGTTATATTGATGAGTATACAACTAATCACATATGCACTTTTGGTGCCTAATTTAAATAGTCCGCCCGAAGGTTCTATACTAGCTGCTATACCTGCAAACCAACTACAGATTTGTCTATTTAAACCCTCTGATCCATGCTTTGCCTATCACTTTTTACCTCAATATACCAACAGGTATTCTAGGATTATTCTTAATACATCTGCCATCTTAGAGCTACTGTATCCTTGCAAAAGATTCTGGTTACCATATCATATTTTCCACTTCTATAACAAGGTTGTCTTGGCAACTATGCTACGGCGTTAACCAACACTTGTAGTCAGGATTCCCTTGAACCACTACTGTTATCTACTTCTGTTTTTGTAAGGTTCCTCCAACCCCAGTACCTACTATCATTTTCCTACTGGTCCTTCCTCGATATTCCCAAATTTCCAATCTAGTTAGCCTGGAAGAGTTAGTTTACCCAGCATATAGCTTTCCTTCACCTGGTATCTACTTCCGAAGTATAGGTTCTTTTCCTCTAGTACGTCTCTAGCGGCCAGGTTGGTGACCTCCTTTTCCAAAGGTCTTTTATCATTCAGTTCTCTGGCTCTGGTTTCCAATATTTCAGCTCTGGTAGCACTATTAAAGATCTTTGCTACCTTCTTACTCGGAACTTGCCAAATGGGTTTCTGTTTCTCCGGTTCTTTGAATTTATCTGTATAATGATACACAACTTTATCTGAAAGCCCTCATTCAAGATGGTAACCAAGAACTACAGGTAATATACCCAACTGATCAATGAGAAGCAGTTACCGAAACACAGGTCTATTTTTCAAAGCATCACTAGTGGGATTTGAACTCTAGACCTGCCACTTGGAGGTGACAACTTACCAACTTCCATAAGTCACCATGCTCACTTTACTTTTCTTCTTTTCTAAAAATATTTGTACTTAAAAATATTATATCTAATAAATTGATATTATTCTTTGACTATAAAACTTTATTTTTATATTCTTCATTTTTATTTTTTTGTTTATATATTCTCTTTATCTTCACATTCCTTACTCTCTTAAATATTAAGTCAAGTAATATAGTTTCTTGTTTATAAGTTACTATATTACATTATATATATCTTTCTATTCCTTAATTATTTGCTCTAATTTTATTTTCTTCTAGCAAATTGTTGCTAAAAGTAGGTCTCTGTTTTTGTTAAAACTTCTGTTGGATATGTTTTTAGAAAGAACTCATATTTTTGTTATTCAGCATCCTATCAATCCAAACAGGACCTCGGACATTTCTCATAGATCATAACTGGATTTTGGCCAATTGTGGCTCAATTTGCTAAAAATAACAAAATATATTTGTTTAAATAACTTTTAATCTAGTGATCAGAATTGAATAAACTTTTTTTTATTAATGTGCCTCAATGAGGCTTTATTTTAAAAAAATGTTTGTTCAAATTGGTCTGCTAGATAAAAAAAAACAAGTATGACCTCTATACTAGATGTCCGGGGTCCTATCCAAACTTTGCAAAAGGACTTTTTTAGAAAGCTTTGTACTATTTTTTCTTGCTTATTCCTAATAATTTTATATTGCGATTTACAAAGTTTTCAATGTGTTTAGATTTTTCTTTTTTTATTTTTGTAGCCTAATGCTTATTTAAAATGAACCACTATCTTTTTATTTTAGTTAAAGAATTTTTTGCTAAAAGGTTATTTTCAAAACAATTTTCAAATAGTATTTTTTGTTGATTTCCTTTACTTTCTGATTGATTTCTTTTATCAATTTTTTTGGTAAACTCAATGTTTTGGTAGTTTTGCAATATTGCTTAAGTGTTTTGTAAATCCTGTTAAGAAAAATTATATCTTTCTTAAGCATTGCACTTATACTATTCTTGTTCTTGTCGAACCTTGGGTTGCTTAGAACCCTTCTTTTACTTTCTTGTAAAGGATGTTTTTTTGTGCTGCATATAGTATATTTTTTTTAAATGATTTTGATTTTTTATCTAGTTTCACTATATCTAATGACTCAAGCAATGTTTTTAGTTTATTTTCGAGAAAAAGTTTGATACTTGATCTATTCTTTAAGTATTTTTCAAAATCTGTACTATATTCTTCTCATTTTTTTTTTGTCATTTGATCATACCAAAAGAGCACTTGTTGATTAGTATTATTTCTTCTCTTGTTTATTGGTACAGTAATACTTCTTTCTATAACAACTATTGCTAAATCTGAATCATAAGCACTACTAGTACAGGTTAACATATCGTAGATTTTGGCTAAAACTAGTTTATTTTTAAGGTTGCCTTCTTTTCAAATCTGGTCTATTCTAGAACTGATTTCTCTATTCAACCATGTAAACTTCCTAACCTGTGAATTTAAAATTCTAAAGAAAATTTAAAATTTCTGATTATAAAACAATCTGAAAAGTAGAAGATGCTTGTTTATTCTTATGTTAGCCTATACTGATTTGTCTAAATCTTTGTTGAAAACATGATTAAAGTTATCCATAATTATAAAAAAAGAATCCTTTTTTCTGTTCATATATGTTTTAACAATTTCTTGTTGAATTTTCTTTGCCAGAGATTTGTCATTTAGAGGAATATAGACCGTCAAAATGGTGATACCCTTTGTTTGAAAAAAATACTTATTGTATTTGATAATTTTTTTTGTATATATATTTATTTTTTTTCTAAGGAGTAAGTCTACTCCAGAACTCTTCTTTTTAAAACTACTATAGCTTAACCAGAAACTAGTAAAATCACTTCTTTCCTTCAACAAAAAATCTCTTTTTTACTTGTAATATTTGTTTCTGTAATACCTATAATGTTTAAGTTCTTTTGCTTTGCTCATTCTATTAATGCATCTATTTTTTGATTATTCGCTTTGAGCCTATTGATGTTGTGTATAGCTATTTTAAATTCTATATTAAATGCATGTAGTAGATTTGTAAATCTGTTTGCTAAAGACCAAACTACCTATTAGTCTCTTTTTATTAATTCAACTAGAGAGATAATCTAAAAGCAATTAGGACAACTAATTTTATATTTCTCCTTAATTGCTATAAGTCTTTTTAGGATTTTTTTAAGTAAATCTGCTTAAATTTCTTCTTGTTGATATTTTGTTAAATCTTTTTTTGAATAGTTTTCTAGATTTGCTACTCCATCTAGTACTTGTATTAAATTTACTTAAGTTAACTACTTTCTAAGTACTGTATTTTGTTCTTTACTGCTAATATTGCTATTATTATTTTTAGAATATCATCAGCAAAAATATATATGCGTAAACTTGTGCAAGTTTTTACGGTATGTAAAAAAATCGTAAACTTACGTAATATATAGTGTAAAATTGCGTAAGTCTTACAATGTATAAGAAAATAGTAAATTTGTGTAAAAATTTTCTGTAAGTTTATGATTTTTTATATTGTATAAGAAAATTGTAAATTTATATAAAATTTTTCGTAAATTTACAATTTTTTTATGGTATGTAAGAAAATTGTAAACTTACATAAAATTTTTACATAAATTTACGATTTTCTTACAGTGCATATAAAAAAATAAAAAAACTATTTTATACTAATTTTCAAATTATTTCGAAATAAATTAATGTTTAACTAATATTTTCGAAATATTTCAATAATTGAGTGTTTTTAACCATAAAAAAAAAAAAAAACAAAGTTCAAAATTTCTTAAGCCCATTTGATCTGTAAGCTACCAAGGATTATAAAAATATATTCTACAAAAAGTGCAAAAAAACTTAAAAAAAAAAAAAAAAGCCGTTTTGTACAATTTTTATCCCTTTCTCCCTTTTATTCTCTCTCTCTTTTTTTTTTCTTTCTCTTCTCTCTCTTTTTTTTTCTCTTTTTTTTTTTTTTTTAATATTTCCAATACTTTCGAAATATTTTAGGACGATCTGTAACCTGGATCACATCAAGAACGCATTTGACTAATATTTTTGAAATGTTTCGATGATTTTCGATGATTGTATTACAAGATCAGATTAGATTTTTGTTTATTTTTTTTGTTTATAATTTAGATCTTCTATCAATTTTACATTGTTTTTCATTTTCCTTTTGTTTTTTTTTGGTTTTGTTTCATTTTTTTTAGTTTCGTTTTGTTTTTTTTATTTATATTTTTTTTTATTTTTTAATATGTTTTATTTTATTTTTACACTTTACCACTAGCACTTTGCAAGAAATTCAACAACTTTTTGGCACTTTGCGCAAGCCAACTCGGCCTTTTGACACTTAGCAAATATAATTGTTTATTTTTTTTGTTTTTGTTTTTTTTGTTATTTTTTTCGGGTTTATTAAAAAATTTAAACTAAATTAATCCTCTTAACATATATTCAATTTTAAAATTAAAGGCAATATATCGCAAAATTATTTGTTTTTTTTTTTTTTTGGTATTAAGGTGAGGCCTTGCTTATATTTTATTAGTAATTTAGAAAAGTTACTACATGGAGTATACTTTTTGTATAAATACAAAATTTAAATTACATGCAAGAATTGAAGCTCAGACTAATTTATCTGCGACCTAAACCTACTAGAGTGGTCAAGACTCACCTAGTTTGATAAAATTAAAATAAAGTTTATAGGAACACTATATTTAATCCAATGGGCAGCCCAAGAACTAATCTTCTTAAAAGCTATACCAATGGGTGGACATGAGTTTGGATTAATATGAAGTTGGTCAGGTTGGCCACAAGGGCAGCTATATGTAAATGTTCTTCATAAAGATAGTTGTCTTTTAGTTTGTGATATAGTGGGAGTATGAGTAGAAGAAGGGTAGATTAAATTATTGGTTTTCGCCATAGAGTAAATTGGGAACAGTAAGGTTTCTATAGTTGTTCATAAGATAATTCAGAAATTTGAAGAAGAACTTTTATTATAATTTGTGAGGCTAATTTGGAAGATAAATTAAAAGGTCTAAGATCTTGAATAAGGTAAGAATGGATTAAGCCTTTAAGTGTAGTTTGAATATAATATGGTGATGTAAGGCTGGTGATAAATAAAAGGCTGGATAGTGATAAATAGTTTGAATAAGTTGGGATATAGTATTTGGAGGGAGATCTAGATTTGTGGAGTTGATAATATTAGTAATAGCAGTAAGAATAATCTGATTAATATTGTTTGTATTAGGACAGAAAAGCTAGTGGTTAGGAGAATCAGGAGTGTTACATATAAAGCAATTAGTATTTGGAAATAGGTTAGGATAGATTGAATGAAAATGAAAATGTGAAGGTAGTTCGTTTAAGAATAACTTAATTTTAAAGGCTTTAAGGTTACTAAGTTTAAAGTTGGTAATGTTATTCGAAGCTTTTTGATTATTGTTAAAGTACAGCCAAGTGGAGTTCCAGTCAAAATAATGAGTAAAGTGTGACCATTCATTGGTACGTTGTTGGGAGGACCATAAGGCCATAATATGAGCTTTGCAAATACTTTTAATAAATTTTCGTGTAGGTTGTAAGACTTGGGTATTTTCCCAATATAGAGTATGGAAAGGAATATATAAGTTGGTATAGTTAAAATTAAGAAAAGAAACGGAAGTATGTTGATTGGCTAGTTGATCAGCACGATTATTAAAAGGGTTATCAGAATGGGCCTGAACTTTTTGTAAAGTTAGTTGGATATTAAAGGATTTGATAATATTGAGAAGTGTGTGCCATATAGGCCATATAGTAAATTTAAATTTTTTAAGAGAATTTGGATTAAGAAGTGTAAGTTTGGTGTATTTGGATATAACAGATTGTGAATCAGTAAAGATCTGAACAGTAGAATCTCGTGGCACAGTAGCGATAGCAGATAGGATTGAAATTAGTTCAGTATGATAAGAGGAGGGCCAGTGTTTAAGTTGGGCTGAAAATTCATGTATGATTTGATTGTTATAAAGTTGTACCCAGCCAATACCCATAGAGCATTGGTCAGTACAAATGTTTTTAACAGAACCATCTGTATAAAAGATAAAAGATGTATGATTATGATTGTTTTGGGCAATAGATTGTAATAACTGAGAAGTTTGATTGGGTAAGAAAAGGTCAGAAACTAAGTAGTTAGTAATATTTAAGGTTGGAGGTATAGGAATAGTGAGAGGATGTTTAATAGCAGTAGAAAGGATAAGGTCTATATAGTTTGCATTAAGGTTAAGCTGCTTGTTTGGTAGGATTCTGCCATAAAAAAGTGTAGATAATGTAGCTGATATTTCAATTGTACATGCAGAAGAAATGCGATTAGTATTAAAATTGCAGCCTAAGCAAGGTGCACAAAAAATAGGAGAAAGTGGATATAATTGGAATTGTAAAGTTTTAATATTGGTAGTCCAATGTATAATTGATATAGTATTGGAGTGCTTGAAGTATCTACGAGCTTTACCAATAATTATATCTTTGTTAAAATAAGTAAGAAACCATGATTGAGGTTTTAAAGGTAGATGCCAAGTATAATAAGCAAATGCATTAATGCCTTGAGGTTGGTAATTGCTTGAAATTGAATGGTGAATACTGTTTTCAATAATAGTTTCTTCTAGAAAAGTAAACCAAAATAGTTGTTTCCCAGTAGGTAGATGGTGCACTCTAGGTGAAAGGTGTTTCCATGAAAGAAGAGTTTGATTATCTGCAGAACAAAGTTGTTCTAAATAGAGGATTTGTTTGCGACGAAGTTGTTGTTTGAAAGTTTTGTATTTGGGATAATTTTGAAGAATTTGTTCAAGTGGGAGGTTCCCACTATTAATAACTTTGGGTCAGGTAATATTTGGATTTGCTATAACATTAATTTCTAGTCTTTTTAACAAAAGAATAATTTTAAAAGTAGTAGCTAATCTATTAGGTCCATCAATATTAGGGGAAGGGTGTTGTAGAATATTAGTTAGTGTTCCGCATGGATCGGATCAGACGGATATTTTTAAAGATCCGGTTCCGATCCGAAAACCGGATCGAATCCAAGTTCAGATTCGGATCCGAATAAGAAAGATCCGGATCCGGATCCGGATCAGATAACAGGTAATGCTTTTTTAATTTTTTAATATGACGATATTTTTTAAGTGTTAGTTTATGGCGACCAGTCGCCATGACAATCATCTTTTATTTTTTTTATTTATTTTTTTTTTAGGGTAAATTTTATTAGACGATATATATTTAAAAAATAAAATCTGTTTTTTATTTTAATAAAAAAAAATAAAATAAAATAAAAAAAATCTAATAAATTGCAATCGATATATATGTTATAAGTCCTACTCATCGGCGAATCCTAATACTAATTTAACTAGGAAATTCCAAATCCACTTGAATTCCGTTACCCTAATCCTAATTTAACTAGAAAATTCCTAAATTTCGTTCCTCCTTACAACATATACATCGAAATAGAAGCAAGTATCGGCATCATTGATCAAATTTGTGATGCGTAGCATCGGCTGGTGATCTCTACACTGCATAGGCCGGTCTTGATGAAGACTTACGTCAACTAGAATTTAAAAAAAAAAAAAAAAAAATCGACAAGACAGCATCAACAACATAGTCAACAAGACCTGACCACTAGCACCAACAACCTAATCACGAACTAATCGCCTGTACTAACGACGATGTTCCAACGACAACTGCATCAACCACAACTTAATCACTATCTAATCAGTGCCAATGACGACTAATCAACAACATTAGTTTAATCAACGACAAAACAAAAACAAAATACAGTGCACCAGCTACAATCTAATCACTTACCAACAATGACCTAATCACTAGTACTAACGCGACTTCTACTCAATGGTCCAACGATGACTAAACAACAAACGACCAGGACTTATTAAAAGAACGAAATACAGCAGCACGACTAAGACTTAATTACTTACCAACAAAAACTTGAACACTAGCATCAATCCATAACGACGTAGCAGTAATTATTAGCACCTACAAACGACATAACTGCTATAGTAAAAAATAAAAGAAAAAAAAATTTTAAAAATAAATATGATCTACATATGCGCATTCTGATTGGCCGGCGATATATAATCGCATCATGGGATGCGAGATTTGCATTTATTCTAATATAAGCCAATCAGAATGAACGGATCCAAACGGATCTACCGGATCGGATCCCAATATGGATCCAGATTTGGTAGTACTTATAAATCATGGATCCGGATCTGATCCGAATACTGGATCCAAATCAGATCCAGATCCTCAGATCGGATCTGCGGAACACTAATATTAGTTGTTGACCATAAATTGTTTTGAAGTTGTTGTAATCTAATGCAAGTAGAGATACCTAATAAATTAGGATCATTAATTCGTGTTAAAAAGTTAGAAATATGATGTTAAAGTTGTATATCCCATATATTATATATATTGTACAAGTGTGGGTTAAGCATAGTACTATTGGGTATAGATCTTGATAAATGTGATTTGTGTTTAGCAACAGTTAAATATTGTGATAAAATTTTTGTGCAAGTAGAGTATGGAAGAACTATATTATGTAATCGATATTCTAAAGTAGGAATTATAACAGTATTAATAATATAGGTAATTTGTTTGTCTGTGATTTGTTTAGTGTTAGCAGTTTGTATAAGGTGTGAAGCCTTAGCTCAGATAAGTTGATTTGTTGTGTATATTTGTTATTGAGAGTAAACCAGCATCCAAGAAATTTGAAAGGTTGATTAGAAGGCAAGGAAGGTAGTGAATAGTTAAAGTATGTTATAGAGTTTGTATTTTTTTGATTAGAGCAAAAAATTGATTTGGTAGGGTTAATTTGTATATCTGCCATTTGGTAAAAAGTAGTAGCTGCAGAAATGATAGATTCAAGTTCTGTTAAGGATGAAGCAACCCATAAGGTATCGTCCATGTAAGCCAAAACAGATGTAGAGCATTTAAGATAATGTGTTTGGGATAAAGTGAGATTGGTTTTCCAAGAAGTTTGTAAAGTATAACCCATAAACTGAGTAGCAATATGGTTAATAAGTGGGTCGTAGTAGATTCTCCAGAAAAGAGGAGTAATGGTTTCTCCCTGGTCGATACCATTTTTAACAGAGTAAAAATTGGTAAGACCAAGGTTTGTAATTACACGATTATATCGATTAAATAGAAGATTAGAAAGAATATTAATAAGTTGTGAAGGCATGCAAATACGAGCTAGTGATCTAGTAAATAGATCAAATTGAACAGAGTCATAAGCTTTGCTCATATCTTGGGATATAAGCCATAGTGGTTTGTGATTACAGTTGGAGTCTTCTATAATATTATTAAAAATATGTATGGGTATGGAAGTGCTATTACCAGGTAAGGCAATATAATTGTAAGGTGAAAGAATATTGTGCTGTGTAAATATTTTGTTAAGCCGATTAGTAAGAAGTTTGGTATAGACTTTTCTAATATGTTCTACTAAACTAATAGGTCGAGTGTTAGTTAGATTGCCATCGAAAATTGGTTTCTTGGAAATAGGAAAGATACGACCCTCTTTCCATTGTTTAGGAATAGTTTGGGATATTAGACATCGGTTAAATAAAGATGTAATAGCAAGTAAGCAGTTATTGCCAGAGTGTTTAATCATTTCATAGCTAATTCCTGAGGGGCCACATGCCTTGTTGTTAGGAAGTTGGGATAAAGTGTTAAGAATCTCTTCAATAGAAAATGGGTGAAGAGCATCTAAATACCAGTTTGAATTAATATGTTGTTTTGGAAGATATTCATTTGCCCAATATGTATTAAATAAATGTTCATTAATTTGTCTAGGTGCAGTCCATTGATCAAAATGATCCTGAATGTGTGTTTTAATACTAGAGGGTTCAGTTATGATGCTATTGTTATTTTTAATATTATTAATTCTAACAGGATCTTTGTGCCGATTAAGAATACTATTAATCATAGATCTGGGTTGAGTGACCAGTTTAGAGCATCTGGTATTAATGGATTCAAATATTTGTTGACGAGTATATTTGATATTTTCTAGATTACGAGCATAATATAGACTCTTCCATGCTTCTTTAGCCTCTGTAATCCATTTAGGTATTTGATTGGGTTGTGAAGGAATAAGTGAAAGTTGGAGTTGATGGGTTGAATTTAAATAGGTAATAGTAGAGTTATGGTGAAGAGGAATAGGTGTACTAGAATTAAGAGAGTATTTGATTTGTTTAACAATACTATTAAGTTTTTTAAGGTTATAGTGTAAAAGAGTAGCTTTGGATGAAAAGGAATGATGAAAGTTGCATACAGCAAATTTTTTATTTGGAATATGTAAAAGTGCTGCATTAATAATACTAGTTTGTAGTTTATGCCAAGTAGTTTCAAGTGATTCAGAGGTAGAAGTACTAAAAGGAGTATTATGGGATATGAGATTAGATGAAACTTGGTCTGCAAAAGCTTGCCAAGATTCATTTGTCATTAGTTTGTAGTTGAAAATTCTTCTACGTGTTTTACATTTGTGTCTAGTGTGTCCGGTAAATGCATAAGGAAAAGACCAATGAGATATAAGAATCTTATGGTCACTAGAGGTTGAGAAGTCTGAGTTGTCAATTTCGAAAGATAGTAGGTAAGGAAGAAGGGGATCATGGGTCCAAATGAAGTCTATTTCACTTTGATATCTAGAGCTATGCCAGGTAGGTTGAGATAAATTGGTGTGGGAGGCCAAACTAGACATGTTATTGTAAGAAAGAAATTGAAGTAGTTTAAATTTGGAGTTACTAGTTAATGTAGAGTCAGCAGAGGCGTTAAAGTCTCCTAAGACAATTGGCTGAATATTTGATGAAGTTGCTTGTTGAATCCATTGGATAATAGTATCTTGAATTTGAAGTCTCTCCTGTGAGTTATTAGAAGGTAAATAAATTGAAATTATATGAAACTTGAAATCATGTTTGAAGAATGGACCAATAGCTATTGCATAGCCAGAATATATAATGATATTATGAATATAGGAGTAAGGTGGTTATGAATCATAATAGCAGTACCTGCTCTGGAACCATCAGTGCAGGACCAAAAATAACTATAAAATTGGGTTTTTTGGGGTTTAAATGTAGAAGGTGCGCTAGAGAGTTTAGTTTCAGTTATACTAATAATATTTAAATTGTGAGATAGACAGTAATTTTCCCAGACTTGTTTCTTAGTAATATTATTAAAGCCTTGAACATTGTGTGTACAAATAGAAAGGTCAAGAGATCTTAATGGATTGTTGTAATTAGAGGAAAAGTGATTTGTATTGGGTGATGTGGATGATTTGATTAGTGACTGGTAGTATATAGAATATTGATTAGGTGAGAGTATAATATGGTTAGGAAGAACTTCATCTTGGGTATTAAGATATACATGTGCTTCAAGAGTTGTAATATTAATAGAGATTTTGAATAATAATGAAAATGAATTTTTGAGTAAATGTTGTATAAAGGATTTGAGTGTTTGTAAAGGTAGTAAGAGTGAAAGATTATATTTTTTAAGGAATTTATCGTAACAAGGTTCCTTAGAAAGATAAGTTAAATTAATATTTGAGAAAGAATTGGTATTAAGATTAGGTGTTGTATATAGTTGTAGGTTGGGTAGTAGTATTTGAAAATTGTTGTTGGATGATTTAAGCTCTATATTACAGAAGATTGGTAGCTCCCCTAAAGATGAGATTATAAAGTGGCCTGGTAGTAAGTTTTCATATAGAAGGTAAATATGTGCTTCTGTGAAGAAATAGTCAATTTGAGGATATGGTTTGACAGAAATTTTAATATATTGGTCTGAATAAAACATGGGTAATGTTCTAGTATATATTGCAAGAAAGTGTATACAGTTTGTGGAGAAGGTAGAGTTTGTAGTCTATGATAGTAAAGAAATTTATTGTAAGGGGAGTAACAAAAATCAGATGATTTTTTAGGGTGGGAGGGGGGTAAAAAAAGTTGAAATTATATATAAGAACCTGACTATTTATATATTAAGAAAGAGGGAGGGGAGTAGGCCTCTGATAAAAAATAATCAGGTGATTAATGATACTGCCCGAACATGTTGTTGGGTTGTATATTTTAGGAGAGTTAAGATCAGAATAATTATAGTTTCTGTCATTTAAGGAGTTTATAGGAATTTCGATTTCTTCATCACTAAAATCTTTTATGAGTAGCGATTCATCATAAGTTACTGATATTAGGTAGTTGTTAGGGTTGGTATTAGTTGATGGTAAAGAGGTATTGAAGGAGTGTTGTATTTCAGAATGAGATGAAGATATGATATCTGAAGTATTATGATTGTCTTCTGTAGAAACGCTCGCCATTTTAAGCTCGGTTCTCACAGCTGCACAGGGTACCATAGCCTGCCCTGTACGTTGGGTCTGGCCATCGTAATCTTGGTCCTCCATGTAAATAGGCTTTCCTGCCCACCTACTTACATTATTCTCTTTCAAAAATGGCCCACTATAAGTGGAGAACATCATTATTTTGAAAGCGGCAGCTGCATTTATGTGTTCTACAGAAGACAATTTTAGGATAAATTATAGAATAAATTTTGGGTAATTTGAGAATTAAAGTAGTAGTATAAATTTGTTTTGAAAAAAAAAGAATTAGCAAATTGTTTAAAGTATTTTGTTTTGTTTATAAAAAAAAATAGAAAATAAAAAAATAAAAAAATAAAAAATAAAAAAAAAAATAAAAAAATAAAAAATAAATAAAGAAACACTTGGTAATATTTCACTGCAACCTAAGGGCCTCAGAATATATTGGTATATTTTGCCTAATATATCTGTATAAATTCGCCTTAAGTGTGATTCAAACTTCGAGACTGTTGATCGGACAATCACCCGCTCAAACCACTGCTCCATATTACCAAGGTATAAATTTAGGGTTTAAGAATATCCAAAAGTGGATAATCAAAATTAGGTCATTACTAATTTGAAAATCGATAAGGTTTAAGGATGTCCAAAATTAGATAATCAGATTTTGATGATCAATAAATAAAAAGGGGTAATAAGAATTAAGGTTTGTATAGGCCGGTGCAAAAATGCAGATACACAAATACGGCATTGATAAAAAAATTTTTTAAAAAACTTAATTTAAGTATTTAAACTTTCAATTTATTGCTTTAGTTTTTATGTTTATTTTAATATAATTTTTATTAAAATTTTATATTGAAAAAAAATTTTTATTAGGGAACGATTTCCTCGATTTCAAGATCTTCGCTATCACTTTCAACCAACGTAACGTATTCGTCGTATTTCTTATATTCCTTTGCCCTGGTGAGTGATTTTCTCCAAAGATCCGCAATGGTTTTAGAGCTGACCTTTTCAGTAAATACTTCGAACAATTTGTTTCGAATAGAAAGCAGGTTTGGGTGCAGACTCGTCTTCGCAACTTCTTGTTTTGCAACTGCCCAAATTCCTTCGATTGGTTGAAGTTTGCAGTGATATGGCGGGGTATAAGACAAATTGTGCCCATGTTTATTAGCAATTTGAACACATGTGAATGGCACTTTGTATTTATTTCTTTTTACTAACTCGTATAGCTCAGCTTTGGTACAACTCTCGGATGTAATAATATCGTGTGCTGCCAACCATGCATACAAAACATCTTTTTTTGAATTTGATGTTGGTACTTGTTCAGCCCGGCGTTTATGATAGCGAGCCCCGTCCATATGGATACATACTGGTCCATATTGGTCTTTAATACCCGTGCAAAGTTTTTCAAAAAGATCTTTAAAAATTTCAGCATTAAAATTGCCATGATAATCAGTTTGATCTGCTGCAATATTTGCATTACGAATTGTGTCGGGAATATTTGCCCACTCATCTGCATTTAGCACGTGAAGAAGGGGGTTTAATGGATAGATCCCATATTAAAAGAAAGTTGGGGACTATTTCGCCTTCAAGTTTATTTGTATTACAATTGCGCATTACAATAATTGCGCCAAATATAACTAACAAAGGGCCGTGCCCTGGTGCAGAAACAATTCCATGTAATGGTATCCACGTATAATTGGTCGTGTGGTTTAAATGGCAGTAAGATTCGTCTAAAAATACTTCTGGTAGAACTGGAACCCTATTCTGACCCTGCAAATTATTAAAACACCATCTTAAATAACGGCCACGAAAAGCTACATTTTCAGGTGACTCATGCAATATATTACGACGTTCACCATGCCCGTAAAAATATCCTAAAGCATGTAAAATTCGAAGTAACTGCCACTTCGAATACTTATAACCTTTATCCTCAAGTTGTTGCCGCAGTACAGGTGTAGAAAGAGGGAGAGCAGTGGAGTTTGCAGACATAACCAAACCTCGTATAACTTCAGAAATATTTGGTTTAAGTTCTTCTCTTGGGTGACCAGGTAATTTGGGTGCCGTGAATTGTTTATTTTCATTCTTATTTCTTTCAGCAATTACGCGTGCAACCGTAGCCTCGCTAATTCCTAGAACCGTGGCAACAAGCTTGCATAGTTGCATGTATTCTGGTTGATTCTGGCCTTGCCAACACTCAAAAAAGTACTTGTGAGTGTTGAAAATCATCTTTTTTTCGTTAAGGGTTATTGCGCCTTTGTCTCTTTTTAGGTCGTCCATTTTGATTTAAAAAAAAAAAAAATCAACAGAAGATTAAGATTAACGATTATGCTTACCCTTTTTGTAATTTTTATCTGTGTACAGACAAATTGTCGAATTTTAAATCAGTAAGATATTTTAGGTACCGATTTTCGTGTATCTACATTTTTGCACTGGCCCATATATTGTTTTGTACATAAAAAAAAAGAAAAAAAATGCTTCGCAAACAAAAATTTTCTCGTTTTTTGAAAAAACGCAAGCAGTTATTAAAAGGGAGAAGAAGAAAAAAAAAGAAACAAGTAAAGAAACTGTTGGAATAAAGATATTAGAAATTCAAGATGTTGAAAGAGAAAAAGAAAAAGAAGAATTAGTGTTGCAACAAGAAGTAAAGATTGATGATGATGATAATGATGTTTGGTATATAAATAGTATTATTTGTATTGTTATAGAATGAAGTCCTAGTTTTATTACCATTAGATTCTATAAGTTTCTATGATTAAAATGAGCTATAGTTTATTAGAAACAGATTAATAGTTAAGTAGATAATAATAGATTAACACTTGTATAACATATACTTTTATACCTTTATACCTTTATACTTTTATACCTTTATACTTTTATACCTTTATACCTTTATACTTTTATACTTTTATACTTTTATACGAATATATTTTTAAAAATATATATAAACCCTAGCTTTTATCCTTCTTTAACTTGAGGATTTGTTCCCTGCAATTCTTTAGTTATAGGAATTCTTTAGGCACAGAAACCTTTAGATAGTCTTGTAACAAAGTCTTGCAACGTACTTAAATAAAATATATCTTTGCCCAACTAAATACACTCCTGTTCTTTGAGTAAAATATATCGAACTGCTACAGTGAGGAAACATTCCACTTCCACACCGTTTCATATCTTCTCTGACCCTACAAGATCCCTGTCGCCGTGTGCTATGTTGCTAGTGGTATATTAAGAAGGCTATACTGCTTGTAACAGTATATAAAAAAGAATAATAATAGTCAAAAGTTTGAATTAAGATTAAATGTAATAATTTAACTAGCATGCAAGAAAATGTTGAAGAAGAGAAAGAAGAAAAAGTTATTAAAAGGAAAGAAAAAGACGCAAGTGTTGTAGAAGAATCTCATATTAACTGGTTGCAAATTGTAGATTCTCTTACAAGAGAATTACGTGAATTGAAAGAAGAGCTAGAGTTAAAAGAGAATGAATTAAATTTTCTGAAGAGTGATAGGGATAGTATTTTAGAAAGTAAAAATTCTCTAGAGGCAGATTCAATCCAAATGTTAGGAGTATGTATAGAGTTGCAGCAAACAATTAATGAATTGCATGTAAATTTTAGTTCTGTATAGGAAGAGAAGTCACAGTTGTTGCAGTATTTAAGTAGTTTAGAAGAAGAAAGAGAGTCCTTGAATCGCAAGATTGAGATTTTAAGGAGACGTTTGGGTAGGTATTTTAGTATTATAATATTTTGTAATATCAAAATACTCATATAATATTTAAAATTAAAAAACTATAGAGAAAGAAAATTTGGATCCTACTGAAGATTAAGTAAAAATTTCAATGTTAAGATTTTGTATTAAATATATTTGAATAAATAAAATTTAAGAATTTTGCAAATAATATAGTTATTTAATTTTTAATTTTGAATTTCGTAAAAAGATTAGTAAGATTTTTGAAAATGTTTAAAATTGCATAATATTTAATAATAAATTATTTAGAAGTAGAATCTTTTATATTTGATAATGGGTTATAGGAAAGAGCATTTGTAAAGTTTGGTTTAATGATTTTGTAATGATTAATAATAAGTTGCTCTGCATGTAGTAAGTGGTTTTTGGTAAATTGAGTACGAATTTGGGCAAAGGTTTGTCTGGGGTTTTTGAGAATTTCAAAATAGGAAATAACCCTACCAATAAATGAAGAATCTGTAGTTTGTTTAAGAAGTTTGTGTATAGATTCATTATAAGAAAGTCGTATAAATTGTCATTTTTAGCTGCAGCTTTAAGGTATTCATTAAAGTATGAATAAAAGTAGAATGTATTTCATTTGATATTTGATTCAGCATTATTATTGAGCTTATAGAAGTTATCAGCTTCATTTGCAAAATCTGAGAAAGTTTGGGCTGGGAATGGTTTAGAGAAGGTAGCAGGACAAGTTCCATTTTTTTTAAAGATTGTATAGTCCAAAGTAGGGTGAATAATAGATTTAAATTGTTTGGGAGAACTAGAGGATGGTGTAGGTGCTGGGTATAGATTAAGAGATTCCTTATAGTAGTGTTGATAAATATTCTGATAGGTGTGTTGGTTGGCAAATTCTGGGTTTGATGTATTAATATTAAAAATTTCGCATGCATGTTCATTTGCATTGCAAGTGTGAATATGGTAGAGAGTAGCTTTAGCCACTACTTCTTTTCGTTCACTGAGTGAGGTAATTTCAGAAAAATTGAAAGAAAATGGTAGAAGTTTTTTACATTCAGTAGCTAGAGTTATAGCAACTTCATGCTTGATATGATTGTATATTTTTTTCTTTGTAGTTTCTGATGAGTTAGTGAATTGTCTAGTATAAGTTGGAATAAAGGAATCAAACCATTTATTAAGATCTTGTGTAAAGGGTTTAAAGGAAGGAATTTTAAAGTTTTGAGAAAATTGGTTCTTAGGAATATTGAGAGCTATATTAATATTATATTTGTTATCATTTTGGATTTGAAAAAGAGATTTATTAGGTGTATCCTCACTAAATGCGTAGTGGATTTTGAAGCGAATAGGTTTGATATTAAGTTCATCAATAAACTTTTGGGCATGGATAGTTTGATATTTATCTTGAAGAAATAAGTGTTTACGAGCAAGGTTCAAAGCAACTTGGTTACGGTTACAGATACTATAAGGAGGAATAGAGCTTAAAGATGATAAGATTTTTTTGTAATTAAGTTGTGTAAAGAGTTCAGTTGTAAACTGAAGGAATAGTGATTTAAAAGTATCAAGAATAATACAAAAAAGAATTATAGAATTTATGTCAAGTGAGGGATTTGCTTCAAGAATTAGATCAAGAAGAAATTTAGGCCATTTTCTAGCTAGTGATGCCATTAAGTATTTAAAAGTATGTCTGAATTCTTTTTGATTTTTGTTATTATTATTTTGAGAAGATTTAACAATTTTGCCAGGAGCAAATTCAATTAAAAGAGGTTTAATGAAGTTGAAAAATTGATGTCCAAGGGTATTAAGTGTTGTATTGTTTTCCATTTTACTAGTGATTGGATAGTGTTTGAACCAATCAAAATCATTAGATGTATCACGTTTAGGTTGAATTGGTTCTTCTGAATCAGTTGGATTGCTAGTATTATTGTTAAGAGTATTGTCAGTAGGATTACTAAAGGTATTATCTATATCCATTAAGGAGTCTTGTAAATCTTCAGTTGAAGTAAGTGGACCAAGAGTTGAGAAAAGAGGATTAGATGAGGATTTTAATTTACTAGAATAAGTGTGTTTAACAGTTTGAGAAGTTTGAAAGGTTTTGTTTGTATTAATATTAGAGAGTGACTTTGCTAAAGATTGGGTAGGAATAACAATAGGTTGGGTTGAGAAAGTTAATACTAATATATCTGAAGAAGTAGTATAGATTGGTGAGTTGAAGGTTGTTGTTCAGGGATCTCCTTGGGATGATTGTGAGGTATTTTGTAAATTTTGAAAGATTGGGGTCAAGTTTTTTCTAGAATCTTCAAGATGAGAAATAGTAGATGAGATATTTAAAGAAGAAGTAGTTGAAAGAGAAGAAGAGGATGTTGGTAATAGAGTAGCACAATTTGTATGATAAACTTTCTTGTCAACAAGAACATAGCTTTCATTTGGATGGTGTTTATTGTTATAAACTCTACAGGTAATTGATTTAGAACATTTAGAACATGTGTGTTGGCATGGTTGAGGTGTAGGTGAAGGTGGGATATTGTCAGATGTTTGAGAAATTTGGTTAATAAGTTCAACAGTTTTGCTATTTTGTTTTTGTCCTATTGCAATTTGAGTAAATTCTTTGTGAGGTTGATAGGTATTGTTTTGGGTTGAAATGAATTTTGTGTGATATTTATGCCATAAGCATATAACTACTGATATTGTTGGAGGAGCACGAAAGAAGTGTGTTGATTTATTAGTTCTAGTAGTTCTAGTGTGACAGATAGTTGGTTCCTGGTTTGGAGAAATTGCTTTTAAGTTATCTTTTTGTTCATCTTTAAAGAGAGCAATACCAAAGCTTTGTGCATGATGAATATAAAAGGTATCTGGGTCTTGTTGAGTTAATGTTGGCATGTTGAAATAAGTTTTGTAGTAAAAAAGTATATAGAATATAAAAGTGGTAAAGAAAACAAGATAAAGTAAAATAAATTTAAAAATTTTTAATTATAAAAAGAGTATTGAATTATATAATTAGAGTAGATAGATAGAGGGTAGAGAGAGCTTCACAATGAGATAAAAATTAGTTTGTGTAATATTGCACTAATAAAAGGGCTTATAGTTTCACTAAATAATATATGACTTGTGTAGCTTGTATAACTATGGCTGGTGTGGCTAATATGGCTGGTGTGGTACAAGGTTACTTTGTGTAGCTCTAATATAGTTGGTGCAGAAAGGTTACTTTGTACAAATTAAATAAATACTAATTTGTAGAACTTTAAATTTGTGTAAATTTTGTAATAATTAATTTGATTTAGTGTAATTCTAGGAGAACTACTAAAATTTGAAGCTTGTAAAATGTGAGTTACGCAGTAGAAAGTTACACAGAAAACGAATTTAAGTAGTTTTTTAGGGGTAAAAAGTAAAAAAGAGACAAAGTAAGAGTTGGATAGAGTTGAGACAAATTTTAAAATAACTTTATTAAATTTAAAGCTATAGTAATATATTATAGCTTGTTTTGAAGAGAAAATTTTGGTCTAAACCTTTTTTTAAGTTTGTAAATAAAGGTTAGAGAATGGTTTTAGAGAAACTTAAGAAAAACCAGTTTGAAAGGCCTAAAGGCCAACAAGTGAATTTTCTTGTTAAGTTTAGCTATTATTGGTTTGAAACTTAGCTATTATATGTAAAATTGTGTGTAGATTAAGATTTTTTGAAAATAAAAATAGGGTTACTTAATAAATTTCTAAGTTATAGAAATTTTTTGAGCAGAAGAATTGGATAAAGTTTGTGTACAAGTGATAAACAGAGAGAGTATCGCAAAATTATTTGTATATATATACTAGTATAATATTATTTAAAATTAAGGATATAGTTTAGTAATTTTTAATGAATGTTTAATGATTTAGTTAGTCAGGCTATTTAAGTTTTCTTGCAGTAAAGGTTTATATTGAAAAACGAAAAGTACTAATTAAAAAAAAAGGACTTTTAATATTTTGTTGATGATCTGATTAATGTTAATAAACTAAAATATTAAAATTATGCTAAATTGCTTAACGATTAACAAAAATTTTTAGTGCATGAATATGATTGGCTGATACCACTATAACCATTTTGGATGAACGTCAGATTAATTGACAATCTATAATTGACAACATGCATAACCTAGCACACAATTCATATGTACAAAGAAATTCAGCAAGGTTTGAATATTTAATATAGTTGTAATTATATCAAAATTATTTAATATTTATAAATATTTTTAGATATATAAAAGGCCAAGAGTGGGTAAGAAAAAAAGATTTATAAATTATTTCGAAAATCATTCAAATAATTTCAAAACTATTAAATTGATTTGGAAATTTAGAAACCTCCAAAATAGAGTGGGATGATTAGGAAACTTTGTCAAATAATTTGAAAAAAGCTGAAAATGAGCCAAAGGATAATAATTCTAGAGCTTCTAGTTCCTCATTTTCAGATAATAATTCTAGAGCTTCCAGTTCCTCATTTTCAGATGATGATAATAATTCGAAAAAAGAAATAGATGATGATTTGAAAAAAGAAAGGAATAATGATTCGAAAGAAGAAACGGATAAAAGTAATGAGTAAAAGTTTTTTGTTTTTAGTTTTGTTTTTTTTTTATACAAATAATGCTGTGTTTTTATTTTTTATATATATTTTTTAGCTTTTTTTTATATATAACATTTAAAATTTTATAATAAAGTTATTAAAAATATATTTCTTTCTTTGAAGTTTTGGTGTAGGGTTTTTTCTTGTTATAATTTGTTATTTGGTTATATAAATTTAGTAAATTTCGCAAATGCGAAATAAATCGAAATAAATTAAATAAATAAAAATTATTTTAATTGCTTTTGCATTAAATTATCACTATTTTATAATATTTAATTTATGAAATAATTTATTCATCACCCAGGTGAATTATTCACTCCCTCCCCAAATAAAAATAAAATTCTAGTTATATTAGGGTTAGGGTTAGAGTTAGGGTTAGAGTTAGGGTTAGGGTTGGGATTAGAATTAAATTTAAGATATAATCGTGAGAGGAGCATTTTTTGTTAATAACTTAACAGGGTTACCCTAGTAAAATTTTGAGATAGCATAATGTGGGTGAGGAATATCAAATCTCACCCCGGGTGAGGAATAAATGTACACTTAATTTATAATGTATTTGCTATAATTTGTTTAGACTGATTTTTTAAAATAGTTCAATGATGTTCAAATTCTGTACTATTTTATTTTCGTTTCGTTCGTTATGTTTTTTTTGTTTTCATTTGTTTTTTTTATTTTTTTTATTTATTTATTTATTTATTTTTTAATTTTTTTTTAATTTTATTTTTATTTCGGCACTTTACAAGAACAACTTTTCAAGAAAACAAACAACGTTTCGAAACCATGCGCAAGCCAACCCAAACTTCTGATACTTTGCAAAAATACACAACTAATGTCTCTGACAATTTCTAAATTTCCAAAAACACTTCTTTAAAGAAATAAAAATTTAGTTAGGACTTTATTTATTTTTTCATTTGACATAATTTGTTTTTGTATTTTGGTTTTGTTTTTTTAATTTGTTTTATTAATTTATTTTATTCTAGCACTTTGCGAAAAAAGAACCCTTACTTTCTGGCGCTTTGCAAAAAAACCAACCCAGACTTTTTTAGCACTTCGTGACTTATTGGCATTTTGCAAGAACATTAACCCAACTTTCGCAATTTCTAAATTTGCAAGAACGCAAACTCTTACTTCAGAGAAATGAAGATTTTGGCTTTGTTTATTTTTTTTTATTAGTTTGTTTACACTTTTTGTTTTTTCGGTTGTTTTTTTTTTACTTATTTTTTTAATTTTTATTTTATTTTAATTATTCCTGATATTTTTGAAACTTTGCGACTTTTCTGGCACTTTACAAGAAAACCAGCTTTAACTTCCCTGATACTTTGCAAGAACATACTAGATTTCTTTGACAATTTGCAAGAACACCAACACTTCTGAGAAGATAGGCGCAAGTTTTTGCAAATTTTTGCAAGGTTTTTTTTTATTTATTTTTTCGTTTCGTGTTTTTTTGTTTTTGTTTTTTTTGTTTATTTTTAAAATTTTTTTATTAATTTATTTTATTTCGGCACTTTGAGAGAAAAACAAACCTTTTCAAAACATTGCGCATGCCAACTACGACTTCTGACACTTTCAAGAACACACCTCCAGCAATTTCTAAATTTTCAAGGTTGCTTCTTTAGAGAAATGAGCACAAGTTTTTGCAAGTTTTGCTAATTTTTGCAAGTTTTTGCAAGTTCTTGCAAGGTTTTGTTTCATTTTTTTTTGTTTCGTGTTTTTTGTTTTTTTTAAATTTTTTTTATTAATTTATTTTATTTTAGCACTTTGCGAGAAATACAACAACCTTTCGAAACCTTGCACATGCCAACTACGACTTCTAACACTTTCAAAAACAATAAAAAATGATAGGAAACAAAGAAGCAAAGATAATAGCTAACTGTGGGGTGAGCGAAAATAAGTGTATAGAGTAGTTTTTTGTATATAGTAATAGGATTAGATGTGACAAAGTGTGAAAGTAGTTTAAAATATTTGTAATAATGTAAAAATAATAATAAAGTATGTAATATCAATTAAAAATGTATATTTAATAAATGTAAAATATAATATATAATAATAATAGTGTTTTATTTTATGGTGACCCCGTGATCAACCAATCAAAATTAATCATGTGATACATGTGACAACTGATACAATGCGTCGTCATGTGAATCATGTGATCGATTTTGATTGGTCATCATATTTATTTCAAAATTTATTAAGTTAATTTAATTTATTAATAAATTAAAAAAAAAAAACCAAAAAATACAGTGAAAGAATATACGCTAAACTAAACCAAACAAAAACTCCTATGATGCCCTTTCATCAATTCAGGACCTAAACGCTTTGTTTTCCCATATTTAAATTAATTGACTTCAACGACTCCAACGACGATGACTTCACCAACAGCTCTAACAACAACGACTCCAACAGTGACTTCATCTACAAACGAAAAATATCTAAAAAAAAAAGTTAGTTCTGATAAAAAAACGAAAAAAAATTAAAGAAAAAAAAACCTTATCTCAAAAGTCCCATTCAACTGCCGGTTTTAAACAAAAAACACCGAAACAAACGACGAATTGTGTATAGAAAAAAATTAGAAAATTAGTAAAACAAACCCCTTCAAAAAAAAACCAACTAAAAAAAAATGAAAGAATAAAAAAAACATATATATATAAAAAAAAAAGCAACCCAAAAAACGAAATAAAAAAAAAA